>BQNB010024963.1:12143-60157 GCA_026074375.1 Tanacetum coccineum
AAGTTTCTCTTTCATTTTCCTTTTAATTCTAGTTTTAAATAATGATATTATTGCTTGCTATGTTTAGATCTGCTTATTTGCCTATTCTCTTTGCTTATTAGTGTTTAAATGTCTCTTCTAGTACTTATTAGTTGTTTGTCTTCATCTGTTTTTGCTTAAGTAGTTATAGATCTTTAGTTATAAATTTCTGTCATAAAAACTCATAAAATCCAAAAATATTAGTTTAAATAGTTTAGATCTTAGATTAAAGCTTATTCAGTTGTTTAATCATGATTGCTAAGTTTGTTTTAAGCTAGTTTTTATCTGGTATTTAGCATTTGTTCATTAGATTTCTCTTTAAAAGCTTTTCTCAAATCTGTCATAATGGTTAAGTAGTGTTTGGTTTAGTGCACCCTTGATTTTACACTAGCAGTACTAACCTCAGTTAGTACTGCTGAACCTTTGCACTACCAGTACTAACTTCCAAAGTTAGTACTGCTCTCACAAGTTAATACTGTTAGCTTAGAATTTCAGTAGGATTAAGTTTAGTTTTAGCTTATAAAAAAATTAGTTTTAGTTTTCATCATTTAGCTTATTTCATTGCTTATTTTGTTCTTAAAAAAACCAAATTGCATCAGCAGTACTTTCAAGAGAAAGTACTGCTGAACTTTTTACACTAGCAGTACTAACCTTAGTTAGTACTGCTGTGTTCTCAGCCTCATTTAGATAAGTAATTTTAGGATTTAGCTTATCAAATTTAGTAGGATTTAAGTTTTCATATAGCTTAATACATTTTAAGTCCTTATTAGCAGTTTCTAGCTTATTTCCTTAGTTTAATTCAGCTGTCAAAAGTTATAAAAAACCTGAAAATTCCAAAATAAGTAGGAACTTAAGTAGAGTCTAAACTTGTTTAATTTGCTTATAAGTCTAGATTTTATAGCTTATTTAAATGGATAATAAGTAGATTGATAAGTTCTTAAAGTTTTAGAATCTAGTTTAGCTTATTAAGGTTTTTAGCTTATTTTAATTGTGTATTTCTTTGCTTATTTCCTGAGTTTGCTTAGTTCTTGATCAATTTCAGTAGCATAAAAGTAGTTTAAGCTTTAATTTCTTTTCATTTATAGATTAATCACATCATAAGCTCTTATTGAGCTTATTAGTGAATATTCATAGAGGAAAAAGCATCCTCAATATCGGAAGTAAAGTGGTTGGGAGAAGACATTGTTCTGTTAACAACCTAGTTTATAAATAACATAAGTTATTTATGATATAATATAGTATAATAGTTATGTATCTTTACATACAGATCCGGAATGTAGTGGCACGGAGGACTTTGATTTTGAGTTTTTCATTTTAAGCTCTTTAAAATTTCGAATGCTTATTGGACTTAATTTGTGATCGGGATAGATTCTCAGGGTAGATAGTGTAACTTTCAAATTTAGTTGTTTACTAAGTCGACCCTCCGTTAGTTGTTAAGTTTCCCCGTTAGTCTCTTAGATCTTTGCACCTTTAGTCCATTAGTTAAGTTGTTAACTAAGCTTAATAGTTTTAATTAGTAATTAGGTTTAATTTTTAATTAGTTTAATTAAACTTTTATAAAAAGATAAAAATTAGGGCTTTTATTTTTAAATAATTTTCTACACTTTTTCTTTAGTGAAATTTTAGTTCACATTTTAGGGATTATAATTAGTTTTATTTAATGTCACTTTTTAGTAGTTGTTTCTTATTTAGTGTAATAGCTTATCCAAAAACTTTGATCATCAACATCAGATCCGAACCTAAACGTGGTTTCAATTTCACTAGTCATTGGGGATAACGACCCGGGTGATCATACTTACCCGGTTAAACATACGTATATTATATATATTATATTATTTTTGTAAGTCTTAACTTTTTACCTTAGTTAAAGGTGAATAGTTGGAATTTACCTAAGTAGTATTTTTATTATATATTTTATAGGTACGTAAAACTGCAAATCAGTGTTTCAAATCAACAACTAATATCCAAAAAGACCAACCACAAGTCAAAACTCTAACGGTCAATGAAATTAAAACACCAAAACTAAAAGAACCCAAAAAAGCTCTAGAAGATGAAATTAAGGATTTACCTTTAAATTTACCGGTTCTTGAAGTTTAGTCATGTTCCCCATCTATGATGTATTTTTAGACAAATACATAAAGAGCCTTGAGATACGTAAAAGTAGGTCCGCTTTCATCCAAGGCGAAATGCCAAAAAAAATAAAGGACCCCAGATTATTCATATTACCATGTAGACTAAGGGGCTCCAAGCCTCTTGATACCTTAGCTGATTTAGGGTCAAGTGTGAATTTAATCCTATTAAATCTCTTCAAAAAGCTTAAAACTGGATTATTAGAAGAGACTGAGGATGTCCTAGGGTTAGTGGATGGAACTAAATCATATCTCATAAGGAATCATGAAAAATGTAGAGGTTCACGTAGGAAAGTTAAGGCTAAAGAAAGATTTTCACATTGTTGACACGGAAAAAGACCCTACATACCCTTTACTCGTTGGAAGAGGATTTTTAGCAACCGCTAGTGCCGTAATATACTATAAGAAAGTCAAGATAGCGATAGGAGAAGGAGTTACTAGGTCAATATTTGGAGTAAAATAAATCGACCTAGATGATGAGGAAGTACCCTATTGGATTACCCTAGGAAAATGACAATCTTATGAACCACGACCTAGTACGGAAGGTATCTCTGCCCGACCCCTTATTACGCAAAGAAAGACTTTATGAATCACCATTTACTCGGGGAATGTGAAATAGCTAGGGATGCCGAACTAAACCCCTTTAAGGATATCTTAGTGTTCAGAAAGATGGTAGAATTCTAGGGAACCTATACCTATATTTTAAAGGAAAGTGTGGGACGAATGAAATTGATAGAAAATAAGATGGATTGGAATAGGCCACCAAAGGAAGGAGATGGTGCGTGGCACATTAGGATTGAATTGATTGACCCCAGCGGGGAACGATTTGATAGAGCCTTCCAATAAATCCCTACTACTAGGAAACTATCCACAAAATAGAATCCAAAAGATATCTTCAACTTGGATCATTTTAATGATTTCTAGGAGTGTGCCTTCGAGTCTAGCTACAAGACTCTCTAATAAACAAAAGCGCTTAATGGGGGCAACCTAATTCTTTTTATTTCTTGCATTTTAGGAGTGTCGTGTGTTTTATTCTTTATTGTTTGTTTCTATATGTTTGAACTATATGTAATCATGCTTTGTTTTGTTTTTAACTTCGTCTTAATTGCAATCAAAGGTATTTTGCATCAAATAAGTGTAAGGGAAAATATCCGATTTCTAAGAACCATTTTAAACATATAAAATAAATAGTTTAGATTAATTTGCGTCTTGTGTGTCTTATGTGTCTTGTATGTTTGTTTTGAGTCATATGATTTTACAAATCGTTTTTGTGGTTTATGTAGTAAATTTTTCTAGGAAATAACGAATAGGATATTTGTGCATAATTTTTTTCCAAAAAACAAAGAAAATTTTATTTACAGTTCATGGAGACGACGTCAGGAATTTTTTCTGATGGCGTTGCCACTCTAGCTATAGCAAATTTTGTATTTTCTTGAATTTTTGAAAAATTAATTTTGTGTAGTTTCCAAAAATATTAATTTTCCTAATCCTTGCAGAAAACCACAATTACATTAGTACATTCATCCTATCTTTATTGTTTTCGTAGTGTGTAAACCCTAAAAAAACGTTGTATATCATTATCCCGTCAAATTTTACGCGTGGTATAGTTGTTCCTGTCTTTAAGTTTTTTGGTTATATTTGTGGGGAAAAGCCCAAAAGTCTTACGGAATTTTCGAATAGTTTCTGCTAAGACTTGTGAACGGTTCTTGGAAGACATTTAGCCGGTTTATCTTGTTTCTTCTCCAACATTGAGCAAAACCAGGGGAATACTAGTTTCTTTTGCTTTTTCTTACTTTCCCTTTATTTATTTTTTGGGTACTTGTAAAACATTGGGGACAATGTTAAAAATAAGTGTAGGGGGAAATACAGCCTTAGAAACTGTTTCTTCATTTGCCTTTGCTTTGTCCTTAAAAAGATGAGTAATATACTGAAACGTAACGTAGTGGGTATGTCTTGATCCAATTTAATTTTTTATGGGGCACTACCGTTGAAAGCTTAGTATTAATAGCGTTACTCATTGGATATGAGTGATTTATGACTAGCACAAAACCCTTACACGTAAAATTTCACCCAAAAAATGTGAGGTTCGCCTTTAGATCTTTAGGAATTAAAAAACATCCATCTTTGGTGCTTAGATAATTTTGGCCTTTAGCTTGCTCAATTTAAGGATTTGAGCAACCGCATGCGTCTCGTTAATGGATTTGATCGAGCATGTGTCGTTTTATCGCTTTTTCTGAAGCATTGGTATCGGTTAAAATTATAAGAGTGTACCGCTATTGAGATCGCATTCGTGTGATTAGGATTTTCTAAATGATAAGAGGCGCTAGGATAAACTCTTGTTTTGAACCTGTATTTTATATAGTTATGATCCTCACCTCGATCATATAACTACCCCGACACCCTTGCTTCACACTCATTTTTAATGCAAGATACCCCTAGTATACCCCTCCGAGCCTATCCTTTTCATTGTTCTCGAAATTTTCCGGTGGATTCCGAATTATTAATAAGAGCATTGTTTACACCCACACCAAATGTTACACCCAAATCGCCTTAACTTTCCTTGTATGTACTCATTTTTAGTACATTATTTTTATTACATTTTCCCTGGTTAATTATTTGCTTGAGTACATGGTTGTTAAGTCGAGTATTTTACTAGTGTATACAGTTTTGGGACTATTGAGATTCATGGTAGTTTGTATTTTATGAAGAAATAGGGAAGAAGTCAAAATTATTACCCCCATACGAGCTTATTATACTCCATGTTTGTTGACCCTTCTAATTTAGGTCATTAGGGTTAGTTTATGTATTGAATATCAAATACTTAAGTGTAAGGGTGTAATTATAAACCCCAAGTCATGTATTATTTATGTTCAAGCAAATGGCAGGGCAAAAGTGTACGAAAAATGGAGAAAAAGAAAGAAAAAACCGAAAAATATATAAAAAAGTGAAAAATATGTACGGGCTGCTATTTTGCTTATGTTTATGTTTATGTCAAAATAGTGTCAAGAAAAGAAAAAGAAAGAGGTTGATGTAGAGTTTGTATCTTTATCCTAGTGTGGTCGAGTATTGGCTTAGCAACGCCTTTACATATATTCTTGTATATAATTAACTCACCACCACCCAAATTCACCCAAAATCACCCAAGTATTTCCCATTCGTTTCCATTTACCCTACACCTATACATCACAACCCTTTGAAAGACCTCTTTGATAGTAATTCCTAGGTGCTTACGCTAATGCGGTGGAGGTTTGATCATTTATCAAGCTTATGGTAATTTATATGTTATGCCAGGTAATCAATGTTATTTTCTCGTTTCCTAAATTTTTATAATTCATTATACACCCGAGAGAAAAAGAGAATTCAAACACTTATGTGAGGTGCTAGTATATAATTTTCGTACTTTTAATTACGAGGTCTAGTTGGTTGTGCCATGAATTATCTTTATTGAGTAGGTTAATATCCGTGATATTGCTATTCACTAGGTAAAAAGCTCATTTGCTTGAGGACAAGAAAATCCCAAGTGTAGGGGTATTTGATGAGGTGTCATTTTATACACTTTTTTAGTGTTATTTAACCCCCCCCCCCCTAAATCATGTAAATATCCCCAAAATACGTGGTTAATCGTTTCTTTTGTGTTTTTAGCACTTGGATGGCATTTGGAGGAAATACATGTGACTTGGACTCAATTTGGGAAGAAATAGACAAGATTTTAACTCTATACGAAGAGGCTCAAAAATTGGCATACAATGCGTGGAGACGGTGTTGAAATTCCTTGTGACGGCATCAGAAGGCCCAAGAGACGGCGTGATAGAAATTGGTAACGGCGTCTGATAACGCTCAAATCGAGTATATTTTTGGGAGCGTTATTCATGAATTTATATAAGTTATTTGGCTAAATAGGGAGCTTTTATTATTAATATTATTCAAAGTAAAGCTTATGTGTTTATAGTTAGCCAAGCCGGAAGAAGACAAGAAAAGAAGAAGAAAACGTGAAGATAATCACTTTTGAAGACTTCTCGGCAAGTGAAGGTTTGATATCGAGTTTGGAGGCCCATTATAGCCCAAGAACACGTGTTTTATCCAAATATAAGTTGTATGGGCCAACCCAACCCAAAGAGAAGCAAATAGATGAAGAAATCACGTTTTGGGACAAAGCCCAGCCGCCCGGCTGGTGGAGCAGCCTCAGAGGCTAGGGGAAGCAAACGAGCTGCCCGGCTTGTGGTCTGGCTGCCCGGCTGGCCATTTTCAGTTACAAGTTTTATCACTTATGTTTTAATGAACCATAATGATGGGAGTCCGATCATTTCCCTTCATAATTACTATGGCTATGTTTTTTCTCCTAAATCATGTATCTAGCATATATAACAACATTAGGGGATCTTAGCCTGATACACTATTCTTCTAATCCTTAACAAAGGTTAAAGAAACCGTAAATACTCTCCAAAAGCTATAACATTTCTGAGAATTATAGGAGTGAGGCAAGAACGTAGGTGAAAGTCTTGATTACTAGTTGCTGTTTTGGAGTTGGTGTTCTTGGTTGATTGGAGGCGTTTGGATTGCTCTAAATCCAAGTTCTAAGTTATCTTGTGTAATCATTCAGATAGGTATAAACCTTGTTATGAATTTGCATAAATTTTCTTACCTTCATTTTATGAACGTGATGATTGAATTGTGTTTTATGAACATTGAAATGAGTATGGAGTAATTATGTTATACTTGTGCAAAAATGATGCTAATCTAATTATGAAAGTTTGGTTATAATTATAAGCATGATTTCATGTGTTGTCTTGTGGTTTGTTTAAATATAAAACTTCTCTAATTAATGGAACTTAAGCGGATTTATAGGCCGAAAGGATTTCCGGTTATGTTCTCATTCTCGCAAAATTAGTGCACGAATTAGTAAGAGTTTTAGATGCTTGACATCCATCAAATTAACATATTAAAAAGTCTTGTTATGATATAAACTCGAGTATAGGCCAAAATGGCTCGTTTGAACAACTTGACATACATATTATTTTGTAGCAAATGGAGTTGAAATGGCTTAGTGGTATGGTGTTCATAGGTCGAGAGGGTTCACCATCAATCTAAGAAATATGTAGTTTATGAAATACACCATGGATCAAATCCATATTAAGAGGTTTTGTGAGTCATACAATCTTGTTTTAACCAAACAAATCAAACTCTCATATCAATGAAGGGATCGTGACAACCTATTTGCTTATTTCGCTACTATGTAATGATTATTCCCAAGTCGTGTAGAACGAACTCGACTAACCCAACTTTACTATGAATGAACGAGTATACTTGCTCGTATGCATTTTTTGTAGATTAATAAATCGTGAATATACATGTAAAACTTGCACCCGCTACCAAGCATTAAGTTTTTGGCGCCATTATCGGGGACTTATGTTCTCTTCATGTTTTAATCATTATAAATGGGTAGCGGAAATGTTTTTATTAAAAATTCGTGTTTCAAAAATAAATAAATGCAGTTGCAGGAGTAGCCAGTCGGGCGGCTAGATGCCGAGTCGGTCGGCTCATCTTTGGACGTGGCAAAACCACAGCCATCCGGGCGGCTCGTGGTCTCAAAGTGAAAAAAAATTATTTTAGGTCAAGTGTTTGTTTACTGGTTTGCCAATGTGTTTTTATGAATGTTTATGAAAGTTTTGGTTGTTATAAGATGCGTTTGTGTTTTAATTTGTTAGTTTTAAATCGTGCTCGTATTGTTAGTTTCATGTGATCGTTTTTGTGGATTGTTTTGCTTTATGTTTTTTTTCAATCAGTCAAAATATTTTAGGTTCTTGATTGCAATGTGTTCAAATGTTTTGCTTATATTTATGCTTACTTTTGTTCATAGGACTTGTTTGGTCTTTAATAAAAAGTTTTGGAATAAATTCTTTAGACGTTTTGCTACTAGAATAAAATTGGTCTTTTCATTAAATTAGATTTTGTCACAACTCTTTAAGAAAATTAAATTAAAAAGGGGTTTTTTGTGTGTCAGGCCGATCCAGCCGGGCGGCTAGAAGCCGAGCCGGCCGGCTCATTTTGTCGGGAATGAAAAATTTTGCGATTTTGAGTTTTTGGTTGTTTGCAAGCCATGATTCAGTTCTGGAAATGTTTAAATGCTTATTTATCTCAGTTTAAGTGACTCTATGTGGCTTATTGATTATGAATAACTGGAAAGCTAATAATTTGGTTTGTGATTCCATGTTTGTTTTATAGTTTAATTTTGCTTAAGGATGGACACTCTGAGTATGGTTTCTAATTACTCGAATGTTCCCCCAATCCCCCCTGTGGAATACCTGGATGATTGTGGGGACTCAATGGGGCTAGATGATTAGGTGAAAAAGTGAGAAAGAATTAGAAATGTTCGAGGCATTGGGACACAAAAGTGTTGTGGTCGAGTCAAAGAAACATAGGGTTGTTATTTTTACTAAGGCACCTCCTCGTGCCTATAGTAAGCCATTCATGAGGTTCTCCACGCCTTGCGGTGTGGATGGCCATGTAGCTTAGGACGCGGAGTTGGACATGGCAGATTCTTTCAATTATATGACGGAAGAGATGTTTGACAAGTTAGGTTTTCATAGGTTCGATTATGGAGATTATAGAAGAAAGGTAGTGAATGAAGTGCGTGTGGAGATTCATGGGTTTACTTTTCTAGTTGATTTTGTTGTGATTGGGTATGCAAATAAAGGAGAGCCTTTGGTGCTTTTTGGTAGAGACTTTTTGGTTACTTCAAAAAGTAAGGTTGATTTTGGTGTGGGTGAGATGCGTATTGATCTCACTATGCTTGAAGAATAAAGGCACAAATCATGTGCTAGGGATGTTTGTCTCCTTTTAATTTATGCATCCTACTTTAAAACAATTTGTTAGGATCATAAAAGTGTCGATTATGATACTTTAAGTGGTTTTATTTATTATTAGTGTTTAGTCTTTATTTTATAAAGTAGAAAGTAGTTTGTAATAAGGAGAAATATGCTAAAAGTGAAAAATAGCATATTATCCAAAGAATAAAGACTAGATTGCAAAATTAGAAAAATAAAGGAAGGGAAGCTAACCTCCATCTCCTATAAATACCCACCTAATCAACATTAGATGGTTAAGGCTTATAAAAACTCACTTTCCCTCCCTTTTCTCTTTTTTATAAAATTTGGAAAATTATGAAAGACTTGCCTTCCTCTCTTAATTCTCTATACTCATAACCGTTATATATCATGTGATTCAAGATAAATTAAGACCTAACAAGTGGTATCATACGCCGTTAGAGATTGAGAGTGATCTATTTTGTGATCAAGATCGTTATCGAGAATGACGTGATTGATATTTGGTGGATTTCGATGGTTTCGTGTGGTGATTTGAGCATCTTGAGCATTTTCGAAGTTATATTACACGATTCTACTCGTTTTCGACAGAAAATATGGATAAGACGTGAGTATTTTGGCTCGTTTGAGTAATCTCGGTATCCTATCTTGCGTTATATACAATTTCGACAAGATCGTTGGTTGAGTAATCTCTTTACGAAGATTTTGTTCCACAAAAGGAACTTTCTGCTAAACAAAAATATTTTTCATCTTCTTTTATATCTTTTGAAAATTCTTCAAATGCAAGTTCACCTTCTTCATCTTTTTAGACAAAACCAACTATGACACTAATGCCTAGTACAAACCGAATGCATCTGGACTTGAATAAAATGGAAAATGATTTTAAAACATTGTTTGCACTATTACAAACAAATTCTAAACGTGAAAGCATTTTCTATACTTCTCCAGAGGAAATATGGTTAACCAAATTTTGTCAACAAGAAGTGAAACCAATTCTTCATAAGCTGCATTTGAATTTTAAAATCTTTTAAAAACGATTTTTAAAGGATATAAAAGAAATGAAAGATGTTTTTGACTCAACAGAAAGTGATCTTAGTGAAACTTGTAAACAAAATGAACTTTTGAATGAGCAACTCTTGGATCAAAACTCAAGCATGAAATCGAATGTTGTGTGTTGTTGAGTCATGAATGTGTAGACAATAATGTGCAAGATGATATTGAGAAAATTCAACAGGACTCCAATGAAATTCAAGAAGGAATGCAAAAACGAATAAATATCCTTGAAAACAATGTTCAAAGATGTCAAAAACAAAGCCTTGATTTTGAATTACAATTGCAACATGAAAAAGAAAGACAAAAATGTGAATCCTCTTTAAAAAAACGTTTGTGAAACCTCTTGGATATCGAAAATGGAAAAAGCTTGAGAGTGAGATACATGTCTTTGGAAATTTCAAGTACCAATATTTGATAAAGGAAACAAGATATGTCGTAACCAAATATCAAAAACTTTTTAATTCAATCAAAAAGACACGAACTCAAACTCAAGGGGAAATCAATGAATTGATCGAGCATATTAATCAAAAGACCTATGCATATGCATATGTACGTGTATAAAATCAAGATCTTTTGATAACAATACCTGAGTTAAAAGCTAAACTGAAAAATGTTGAAAAAGATAAGTCTGTAAATACTAAGTTTGACAAAGGTAATGTTTCTACTAAACTTCTTTGTGTCACACCGCTAAATAAACAAGTTTTTCAAAAGAAAATTGTTGCTCCTAAAACAGAAGAGAAACATGTTTTGCCAAAAATAGTCACTTTACAGACTTCACCTAACAAACAACAAGCTGTTGAAACAAACAAAAAATATCATAGCACCGGGAATGTACAAAATTAAAAAGAAACAGAACACAAAAACAACCATAGCTAAGAGTGTTTTATCTTCTACAGGACTGAGAGCTGCTTCTAGTGTTAGAGGACCATCGAATAGAGCTTGTTCTATCTAGTATAGGTCTTCGCTAACACTAAGAAATCCTCAGAGAAAGTAGAAGTTTCTGTTAGGACAAATAAAAAGACATAGGTTGCATCTAAGAATGTTGTTTCAAACAAAAAGATTGTAACTGATGTGGATGTTAAAAACGCTCTTAAAGCGAAGGATGTATTGTGTGTTTCTTGATTCAAGAATGTTCTTATCCCGTGTCATGATAAATGTCTTGCGAATTATAATTTGAATGTGCATTCGAAGGTTAGAAGAGCCTTATTTACTACTCCTAGAACAGTAAAATCTAAGTTGGCAGATACTACTCCCGTAGTTTCCAAAACTAAGATTGCTGCGGTTACTCCCTTAAGTGCCAAAAATAAGGTCTCTAGTGCTTTTACTTTGCAAAACAACTCACTTAGCAACTACATGAAGAATAAAATCTGAACTAGTCGAATGTGGCAAAAGTGGAACAAATTGCAACCAAATGTTGATTGGTCACCTATTAAAATGACATTGAAAGTTATTAATAGTCAAACTACTGTTAAGACATTAGTTTTTGTCAACACACGGGTAGTTAAATCGTCCTTTTGTCCATATGCAGTGTCTTCATGTGTTGCAGGTAGTTTAAATTGTTTTGTGGATTGTTGATAGTGGTTGTTCAAAGCATATGACGGGTGATCGTACACTGCTGAAAAATTTCGTTGAGAAATTCAAGGGCACCGATCGCTTTAGGAACGATCATTTTGCAACAATCACATGCTATGGTGATTATGTACAAGGTAACGTCATTGTTTGTCATGTATATTATGTTGAAGGCCTAGGACACAACCTCTTCAGTATAGGACAATTTTGTGACGATGATCTAGAAATTGCTTTTTGCTCAAAAATGGAAGGAGATGATCTGCTTACAGGAGCTCGTGAATCCAATTTGTATACTATCTCTATTTTTGATATGGCTGCTTCTTCACATGTTTATCTTTTGTCCAAAGCCACTTCGACAAAGTCATGGTTATGGCACAACAGACTCTCACATCTTAATTTCGATACCATAAACGATCTTACCAAGCATGACCTGGTTGATGGTATTCCGAAATTCAAATATAATAAATATCACCTATGTTCTGCATGTGAGCAAGGAAAGAGCAAGAAATCTTCTCATCCACATAAAGTGGCTCCAAGTAATCATTCCAAGTTAGAATTGCTTATATGGATTTATGTGGACCAATGCGGGTAGCATCAATCAACAGAAAGAAGTGTATTCTTGTGATAGTTGATGATTATTCTTGATTCACATGGGTATATTTTCTTTGCAAAAAAGATGAGACTCCAGGGATAATAAATAATTTCATTGCTCGAGTTTAGTTAAATTAAAATGCCAAAGTTTACAAGATTCACACTCACAACAGTACTGAATTCAAAAACATGACTCTTAAGGCTCATTATGATAAGTTAAGCATTATGTAACAATTTTTGATTACTCGTACGCCTTAACAAAATGGAATTTTTGAAAGACAAAAGCATACTCTCATCGAGGCTGGACGCACAATGCTTATCTTTTCATGATTACCAGAATTTCTTTGGGCTGAGGTAGTTTCCACCGCTTGCTTTACTTAAAATCGGTCAATAATGCATACAAGGTACAACAAAATACCATATGAATTACTACACGATAGAAAACTAAATGTGGAGTACTTTTATGTGTTTAGTTTATTGTGTTATCTAACAAATGACTGAGATGACGTTGGAAAGATGAAACCTAAAGCCGACATTGGTATCTTCATTGGCTATTCGGAAACATCTAGAGGGTTTCGGATATATAATCAATGTACCAAAAAGATTATGGAAACCATCCATGTTAAGTTTGATGAGCTCACATCGATGGCTTCTGAACATGACAGTTTAGAACCCGTTTAACAATGATTCATCAATGATGATTCATCAGCAGAATCCATGAATATTCTATCTAAAGAAGATTTGGATAATTTTTTTAGGCCAGTGTACGAAGAATACTTTGAGAAGAAGTCTTCTAAAATGTCTATCAATTCTGCTGCACAACAAGTTCATAATCATGAAGACTCACCTTTGACATCTTCAATCATCATTGAAGAACATGAAGCTGCTCCTATTGTAACTACATCTGAAGAAAAAACTTCTTCAATCTCCTTGAATGAGGCTGATGAATTCAAACAAGAAGACTCAGCAGAATTTGATGGCAATACGTTGTTAACTCCATATGATACTCCAGACTTTTCTGAAGCTGAATCATCTACAACTTTAGATCCATCAAATATGCATGAGTTCCACCAAGTACAACCCTCAACACACATTTGTACAAAATCTCATCCTTTGGAACAAGTAATTGGTAACCCATCTAAACTTGTAATGACTCGAAATAAACATTAAACTGACTCTAAATTATGCATGTATGCATTAAGTGTCAGCACCCTTGAACCAAAGAACATTAAAGAGGCCATGTCAGATCATAGTTAGATAGAATCAATTCAAGATGAGCTGCATCAATTTGAGAGACTAGATGTTTGGGAACTAGTTCCTAGACCATATAGAAAGAATATCATTGCTGTCACATGGCTTTGGAAGAATAAAAGTGATGTAGAAAATATTGTTATTCGAAACAAATCTCGTCTTGTTGCGAAGGGTTACAAGCATGAAAAGGCATCAATTTTGAGGAATCATTTGCTCTTGTTGTGCGTCTTGAAGCCATTCGAATTTTCTTTGCATTTGCTGCACATAAAAACATTACAATCTTTCAGATGGATATTAAGACTGCATTTCTCAATGACCTATTGAAAAAGGAAGTTTATGTTAGCCAACCTGATGTATTTGTCGATCTAGACTTTCCAGACCATGTCTATAGGTTGAAGAAAGCCCTATACGGTCTCAAACAAGCTCCACGAGCATGGTATGACAAATTGTCTTCATTCCTGATTGAATACCATTTTACTAAAGGTATTGTTGACCCGACTTTGTTTACGTGACGTCATGGGGGAGACATATTACTTGTTCAAGTAAATGTCGATGACATCATTTTTGGGTATACAAATCCAGATTTTTTAAAATGATTTGCCAATCATATGAAAAGTAACTTTGAAATGTCTATGATGGGTGAACTAAAGTTCCTTCCTAGACTTCAAGTTCATCAATCACCCTGTGGCATATTCATTAGTCAGTCACAATACGCAATTGAGCTTTTAAAGAAACATGATATGGATGGATGTGTCTCTATGAGCACACATATGGCCACTAAGAGTCTGGATTCTGATTTACAAGGCACTCCTACTGATCAAACGACTTATCGTCGAATGATTGGAGGCTTATGTATCTAACAGCCAGTCGACCAGATATTGCTTTTGCCACCTTTGTTTGTGCTCGTTATCAAGCACGTCCTACGGTCAAACACCTCAAAGAGGTTAAGCGGATCTTTCAGTACCTAAGACAATCCTATAACATGGGCCTATGGTATCCGAAGGATTTCAGATTTGAACTAATTGCATATTCAGACGCAGACCATGCAGGATGTAAAGACGATTGAAAAAGCACTTCAGGGGGCATACAATTTCTAGGTAAAAAGCTCGTGAGCTGGAGTTCTAAAAACCAAGATTGTACTACAGTGTCCACAGCAGAAGTGGAATATGTGTCATTGTCTGCGTGCTGTGCACAAGTCATTTGGATGTGAACACAACTACTGGACTATGGATACAAGTATAACAAAATACCGATGTATTGCGATTCAAAGAGCGCTATCGCTATCTCATGCAATCCGGTTCAGCATTCGCGTACAAAACACTTAAACATCTGGTATCATTTTATTAAAGAACACGTTAAAAAGGGTACGATGGAATTATACTTTGTCAGAACTGAATACCAACTTGCGGATCTATTTACTAAAGCTCTTCCCAAAGAACGCTTTGAGTACTTAGTTCATCGCATTGGTATGAGATGTATGACTCCAACACAGTTAGAAAGTCTGGCAAAGTTATCTTCTTGAAAAAGATCATACATCAAACTTGTAAATAAATTTTACAAAAACAAAATAAAAAATTGAAAAATATAAAAACCCAAAAATATTTCCTTGATGTTTTTCAAAAACAAAAATCAAATACAAAAATATAAAATATAAAAGGACAAAAATATAATTTAATCAAAACCACATGTCTTCTCATTACATTCAGATTCATGATTCGATATTTTCTTTACAAGTGTTTTTAAATGATAAATACGGGATCATGATCTGAGGGGGAATTATTTTGATAACAAATGTGTTCTCATTGTCAAAACATGTGTTTTTGTTTTTTCCATTCACAAACACATAATTTAAAGTTCACATGATTAGATTCATGATTCTAAGTATTTTATAAAAAGCTTTTAATTGAAAATACGGAATCATAATCTGAGGGGGAGTAATTGGATAATGTTCATTCATATACATCATTTCTTAAATAAAATAAAAACAGTGATCTTTCACAAAAACTCAAATGTGGAAAATGTTGTATTTTCAAGGGGGAGTTTTTATTTTATATCAACCATCTTCATTAACGGACTAAGTGTTTAGCATGATTTCATTCCAAGGGGGAGTCTTTGTAAACATTGGTCAGTTTTTGAAAACTCATCATTACTCAAGGGGGAGTTTTTGAAAAATAGAAAACAAAATTCAGGACGTAAATAAGTTAAATTTGAAAAAGAAACTACAGGGGATGAAAGTGACATTTCTCAAAAGTGATATTCGGTTACTATAAAAGGGAACAAACATTTTCTTTTTCAATTTTTATTCACCGAGACCATTACCGAGTTTAAGAAAAAAAATCAAGAACGTTACAACGATCAATACTTCTTTTTTTATCTCAAATGTAAGTTGTTAAGCGTTTTGAATCAGATCTAACATGTTTTGACTTATCGAGTTTAAACTCCGTAACATTCATATATTACCGAGTTTGTGAATTTACTGAATTTGTGTTAAAAGTTATGATCAAAGACGATAACAATGGATGATTGTGTGAAGTTAACTAAACCATAACTGAGAAAACGTTCAGACATATTAATTCGATGTAAAAATTGAAACTCGGAAAAGATTGAGGTTTATCGAGTTTGATAATTATCGAGTTTGATTTGATGGTATTATTTTTGGTATTAAAAGACTTGAGTTTTGGTTTTTCAAACAGACAAAGGGTTTTCATTTTTATCTCTTTTGTCCAAATTCAATAAAAGTTAAACGTCTAAACTCAGTAAAAGTCAAAATGTCAAACTCAGTAAAAATCAAAATGTCAAATTCAGTAAAGTCAAAAAGTCAAAATCAGGAACAATGAGTTTTGTGGATAAGTAAATGCTTTTGATGATTCATGCTCGACTGTCTGTGGAACAAAACGATCAGTTTCTCATGTGTTTTTGAAACAACCGATAATTGTGCATCAGGAAACAAGTTTTTTTTAATGAATTCTAAGATATGGGTCACATATGTCTATTCATAATTGTTTAAGTGGTCTAAGTCATGTCCGGTTTTGACCGTTTTCTGCAATGAACAGAATGAGGAGTGAGTGACTTAGTGACCATTCAGTTATTGAATTAGATGTGTTTGTCTTCATTGATTAGGATTCATGTCAAAAAGTGAAAGTGGAAAAGTTTTTATAACTTGAATCTGAAAATCCAAGTCTCAATTGTTTAAGTGGTCTAAGTCATGTCCGGTTTTGGCCATTTTCTGCAATGAACAGAATGAGGAGTGAGTGACTTAGTGACCATTCAATTGTGGATTTGTGATTCTATGATTATCATTATAAAGAAAGTTTTTGACAAAAAGATTTCTGGAAACGTTCTCAAAATCTGTTATTGTGTCAAAATGATACTCTTTCACAAAAACGGTTTTAAGAAGTTGTATGATTTCTCTTTCATTTTTCACAAAAGAGTCTTGATTCAAAATCAAAAGAGACATCTTCATCATTCTTGAAAGAGTATCATGTCACAAAGAATTTCTGGTGAGGATATTCTAAAAACAGAACGAGAGAGCTAAATCCATACGCGAAAAAGCAAATCAAAAGTGTGTTCGAAAAAGAATTGCCAGAACACACAAAAATGATAAATCAAAAAACAATTCGAATTAAGCGTATGGCATGTGCTAGAAAAAGCAAGAACGAGCACATGAGAAAGAAACTGATCAAAAATATGTTCAAAAAGAATTGCCAGAACATATAAAACAGACAGAGTGGAAAAAGACAAAAATGTCAAATGAATTATTTGTTATCTAACCTCTCAATTTTATTCATTCAGTAATCATCATGGCACAACAACAAAATGCAGCTGATGTTCATCCAGACGAACTGTATCCTCCAAACAAACGATATGATCTTATGGATGCCAATAAGAAGGTTGATCTTGAACAAGTTCAATGTCCACCCGAAAGGAAAATACTGACGAATATCATCAAGAATCATCCTTTATGATTCAATATTGCTACTTCTTCCTTTGTACCATGGATCTATATGGCACAATTTTGGCATACTTTGAAGGAAGACAGATCAAAGTATAGGCTCACATTTATGCTTGACAAGAAAAAGCTTTCTCTTACACTGGATGACTTCAGGACAATCTTTCACTTACCACAAGCAAATGCCAACAATCATGATAGCTTTGTGACACAACCATCATTTTTAGACATGGTTCCATTCTATAAACAACACCTGGGCTTTACAATGGAGCTGAAGACATCATCAAGCTTTAAGACAACTGGTCTTCTGCAGCCATGGTAAACATTATGCAAGATATTTTCCATATGCTTGACAATACGTGTCACTAGATGGGATCAACCGCCATTACAGATAATTCAAATGATGTATTGCTTTGTCAATAATATTCATGTGGATTATGCAGAGTTATTATGGGAAGGACTTTACTATTATCTTCACCATCCAACATCTTCGATTCCTAATCCAAGATTTACAAAGATCATCATTAGTCATTACATGACTAGTTTCCCTAAAATTTCAAGGCGTGCTCGAGATAAGTAGCACAACCTGCAAGATGATGATGTAATGAAAAATATCTTTAATTTAGGGAGATACAAAGACAAAGTTGGAATGAAAATTCTAGAATGGATGATTTTAGAAGAAATGAAGCACACAGAGCATTATCATATGTATGCGGAGGTGTTTGAGTTAGATGTTTCCTCTATCTCAGTCACAGCCGCCCTGAGTCTACCCAAGGAACGCATAGGACACTTAGCGCCCCTAGGTTACCTAACCCTAAAATGGATACAGCAGAGTCAAGTGCTCCAAAACGATCAACTGTGATTCATTTTCATCTTCCTAAAAGGAGATCCACATGTTTTACTCCACTAGCTCCAGTGCCAACTGTTGATAAAGCAGATGAAATGATTTTACAAGATACATTACAAGTAAGTCTTGCTGAGCATAAAAGTCAAGAATAGCAAGAAGCTAGAGAAAATGTAGAACTGGTCAAAGAGCACTTGGTGTCCGTAAAGATTGAAAAGATGGTTGATGATAGTTTACTCCCTAGGAATGATTAATCAAATATTCTCGGCACTAGGTTAGAGCCCAGGAGTGATAAGGGGAAATAAGTTACCCCCGGGTGTGCGAGGATTGACTAATGATAAGGAGGTGGAGATCACTAATGATGAAGAGGTGGAAATTAATAATGTTGTCAAACCTGTGAATGTTAATGAAGAGGAGGAAGAAATAACTGATGAAGTGTATGAATTAAAGCGAAGGGAGAAAGGGAAGATTATAGAGGAGTCTAGGAGTACACCATTCCCCACACCAATTAGATCTCCTAGGATTCATATTGATCTCGTATCTTTGGATACTGAGAAACTCTAGGAATTGACGATAACTGATACTAAAACTACACCATCATCAAGATCACCCAAAACCAACTTATCAAAAACAAACTGACTTCTATCTTTATTCAAAGCCAAACCTGCTCGTTTCAAACGATACAAGAATTTCTTTCAGGAGTTACAGGGACGTTATACATATTTGTTTGAACATCTAAAATCAAGGTTTTTGTCAAGGAAGTCATTTGATACTCTTGCTGATCTTATCCAAGAAGTAATGGTCGAATCATTACCCACTATGGTATAGTACCATGGGAAATAAATTAAGGAGCAAGTTAAAAAGTAAGTTCTTGAGCAGGTTCGAGATCAAGTTCCAGTGTATGTTGTATGAAGGGCTGATTCTGGAAAGACAAAAGACTAAAGAAGAGATGGAACGAATGATTGCTAAAGCTATTTTACAAGAGCGTAGGAATATACAGGCTAAAATTTCCTCACAAATTCAAAAAGCTATTGATATTCACATTCCTTCTCAAGTTGATGCGTCAGTAAGAAGTTATATGTCTGGACATATTCTTCATGTTCATCCAGTTTAATCACAAACACCCTCTGTTCCAGAACAACAATATCAACTATATCTTTCTATGAAAGACGATCCTCAGTTGCAGCAGCAAGACATAGCAATATGGCTTGCACTTTAGATAAAGTTTGAGAGTCTTCAGGTACCACAAACTACATGTATAAACTTTTTTGTTCGATCGCCTAAGAGATCAGGACGATCCACAATGATTGATGTCTCATCCTAAGGGGGAGAATCGTGCAAAGCGGCAGAATACTTCTGAGTATGAAGCATAGTGTCTGGAGAATCATCGTTGGACAGTCAATGAAAATGAAAGTCCATCAACATTCAGGAAATTAAGATAAAGACGACGATTGTGATTTTTGGACTATCTTATGCTTCCCAATAATGAAATACCAAACGAAGCAAAGACATAAGATATTATGGAAGAATATCACTGACAATTGATGAAGCAAAATTAAAGAAAATAGTTTGATGAGATGTTTAACAAAGATTTAATTCAGGAGATGAGTATCATACACATATGATCAGATGAAGAATTTCCTGAAAAGTTACATAGTTTGGGAAAGTGAAAGAATCCTTGTTTCCTCTGCATCACGAAAGACCAACACTCTAGTTCAAAGTAGTTAAGAGAATCCCTAAGCTCACCCTTACTCTTATAAATCAAGACCCTATTGTATCCTGAAGAAAGGAAGTTCCAGGGCCTGAGAAGATAGTATATCCAATTCACATGTGTTCCTGCAATTATATTTTAATGATGATGCATATCGAGAACGAACCTTCCGGATGGGTGAAATAAGAGGTTAAAAATTTAATCCTTAATGCTTTATATGGGTTTGACAAAGGAAGAAATCCTCATCACAGATCATTCTTACATAAGAAACGAAACATCCTAAAAACCAAAGGATTATTTATTCGAACCCAAAGATCAGATCAAGTTATCAAGACATACTGGGAATTGGGTCAAGAACACAATTTTATCCACGGAGATAGTGCAAGAAGAATAATTAGTGCATGTTTCGAATACGAAGCTGATACCAATCATCTTATAAGATGATATTGAGGAGATGTTTATTTTGTTGATTATGAATAGCAAGGTACCTTGACTATGCAGAAACAGGGTTTATATTGGTCTTATCATGTATTCATTATAAGTTTAGTGATAATTTGAAAGAGTGCATGATTTTCAACTTGGAAATTAAAAGTTATCAACATAAAGTTATCTAACTGCACCTACGAAATATCTTTCCCAAGAGTTGAAAAAAAAAAAAACCAAAAAAAAAACAAAATGATCTCCATCAACTATGAGGCCCGAGCATGGAATCATATACAAGAATAGCACATAAAAAAAAAGAAAAAGTGTGATGAGACATTCAAAGATTCATAAGTTTTGTGATGCAACGCTAAACAGAGTATTGGAAGGATTGAAGAGTTATAATAATGATGTAAAGTATGGCTATATTCAAAGAGATCTAACTGATGATGAGATTGAGTATCTGAGATTGTTTGAAGAAGAGATTGATCGCAATCAGATGAGAAGATGGGAGATATATGTGAATGGAAGACCACTTGGACCACGAAGAGAACGCCCAGAATAATTGACCCTTAGGGGGAGATTGTTAGGTTCATAAAAAGTGTCAATTATGTGAGTTTTGGTTTATAATAAGTCCCCCCCCCCCCCACATTTTAGTCCCCTTTTTATGTTTAGAATAAAGTAAGATTTGAAATAAGGTATATTATGCAAAGAACATATACCAGTAACTCCTGAATTCGTTGGGCATGCTTACAGGCAAAGTCTAACTCATTATCTAAAGGTTGTTTTGCTTTAGCTTGTTCGACTATTTCTCGAAGAATATCAGCTTGTTCTTGAGTGTACTTAAGGTAGTCTATGTGAGCTTCCCTATTTTGCAATAACCTAGGAGCCAAAGGTTATAAGTCTAGCTTGAACATGCCTGGAACAAAAGTGTAGGCAGATGGTATTTGTGCAGCAATATCAACAATTTCTTTTCCTTTTAATTTTTGTAAATTGTTTTTCTATGATGTTATCACAAAAACCTTATCTTGAATTTGAGCTTTTAAATCCCTATTTTCAGCAGATTTTAAGTTCAGTTTATCAATTAAAGAGTCACTCTATTCTTTAGTACGAATACGTGTCTTTTTGATTGAGTCAAACTGATCTTTAAAAACATGTATCACATGATTAATTTCTTTACAAAGACACTCGTTTTCTGAAAGTAATTTTGCCACACTATTTTCCAGTTCCACATTTTTGGTCTCTATTTCACAATAATCATAATTAGCATTCTCTTCTTTGGACTTTTCTCTCATTGATTTTATAATTTCCTTCAACTTACAAATGGTAGTGTCTTTGTCTTGTAGCTAAGCTTTCAAATCATTATTTTCAAAATATTCTAGAATTTCAAGAGCATTTTGATTATCACAAGATTCAACTTTTTGAAAAATTTCTTAATTAAGTTGTATGTAGATTCAAAAGAAATACAATGTTTTTCAAGTTGTGAGTAACTTTTCAAAAGATCACAAGATGATGATAATAGATTATGCTTGGTTGATGATCTCAAAGAAGTTCAAGATTCACATACAAGTCAAGCCTAGTAGAACAAGCTCAAGCCTAAAGTCCATGATCACTACAACATATCACAAGTTAAAGACTACGAGCTCAAGACTAAAGTCAAAGCATAGTATGCTAGGTTTAAGTTTTTGTAAATTAGAGTGACCTCCCTTAGGGGAGATTGTTAGGAATACAAAAAGTATCGGTCACTCCCAATATAGCTAGTCGTAGCTCGTAGAGTAATCATATGTAAAGTTAGTAAGCTAACCGGGCCAAAGGATCATGGAAAGCCCATGACTAAGCCCATGGCCGGCCATAGCTAGGAGTATTTATATCCTCTCTACACATGGAGAGGGTGTTGGTTGTTCATTTTCTCATTTTGGTAATCTAATATCTTCCTTTTACTTTCTCTCTTTAAGTGTTCATCCAACCACCTCTTTCTCTCTCTAAAAACCCTAAATGAATCCATCCTCTATATATGTTAAGATATTCTACAATTAGTATCAGAGTCAGGTTCCGTTCTTGGGTCGGGTTTATCTTTTGTGTCTGGTTGGTCTCAAATCTTTAAGATCTATCACGTTTTTATGTGTCTAAAAATCTATCGCATTTGTTACATGTGTGTTGGTTTCGTGATTATGGCTGATTTCAGCTTATTAACTGCTTATTTTGGGGTTTGATGTGTGGCTTATCTCTCTAGTGTCTCAACTTTCTCACTGCTTATCAACAAGGTTGGTTTAATCCGCTGAGCTTTCTTAAGGTAAAACGGATTTTGATAACCTAGAGCTTGTTTGTGTATATTATCATAGAAGGCTTGTGGCTTAGTTAACATGTGCACTGTTCAAGAAGATTGACCCACTTTAATAATAATATTATCAAGTTCTTTTATCTTCTTTTCTAAATCAATTTTGTTTTCCTATATTTATCTTCCTTTTCTTTGATTCACTTTTTGAAACTGTGTATGTTTGGAATAACATTTCCTTTTTTCTTTGATTTGTTTAGAAAGATTTTCCTCAAGTGAGTCAACTTGTTCTTTAAGTGCAAGCTTCTCTTTAATCATATCATTCATTTGAGAATCAATTATTTTTTCACCACTGCTATAAATCAATATTAAGATATTGATTAAAAAGTTTTGACCTCGTTTCTTTATATCTCTCTACCTTCATCGTTACTGATTCACTAGTCTATTCCTTATTAGCCTTATTCCAATTTATTATTATTACTTATAATCATACGGTGTTTCGACATTGTTTCAATCAACAAGTAAGAATCAATGAATCTTGTTCTGTGCCGCAATAAGTATCTTGAACATTTGCTTGTTGTGTTTCTTGCAAATATTGAGAGTACGAAATGATATTGCTATCATTATGTATCTCATTAGCTATAAAATTTACATCTTGTGTTTGTTCAAAATCTTGCATTGCATGAACACTTTGATTTTCCATATCATTAAGATAGGTTTTCATGATGAGTAACTCTGAATAACGTCAGAACCATATGACTGGTAAATGTTGGCCATGAGAACTGCTTTTGCATTCAAGATATCATCAGAATCAGAATCATAAGTATCAAGATCCTCAGTCTGAAAAGCAGCATTGTTTGGAATGATTGTCTGAATAGCTTGACCGTTTGGAACCCCTAGATCTGCAAGAAATACGAGTTGCTCTTCATCCAAAATTTGTCCAGCTTCCTGAGCCTTCAGCTAACATTGCTTTATACTTATACCATGCCGGCAGATCCTTGTCGCAATTAGGCTGAGTGCATTGCCTAGCCATATGTCCTTCGCCTTGACAGCTCTAGCATTTAACAATCCTTGCCTTACCCCTTTGCATTGTTTCTCCCTAGAACTAGTAGCATTACTCTTATACCCAGTACCAGAATAACTTTGACCTTCGTCCTCCCCTGAACTTGTTGCACTATGACCCTGCCATCTTGAAAATAGTGGCATAAGTTACTTGGTTTGATGAGGTTCTAATGAATTATTGGTTGAGGGAAACATGAGAACTACACTGTTTATGAAAATCCATTACCTTGTTGAGACAAGCAATTAGATAATGCTCCTAGAAAGTATACAAAAGGAACTAAAAAACTTGAGTCCATAAGAGGAGACTCACTCATTGTTGTGTAGTAACTTGAGGTGATTGATAAGCAATTTGTGGAACAAATTAGGTTTGATGATTCACTTGAGATTGATATGTTTATGATGGTGGAACGAATGATTGAATTGAGATTGTGATGGATAAGTTATGAGTAATGTTGAGTGGGACAAATTTGAATCATATTGAGATTGGTGAAAACTTTGTAAAGCTTAGGATTGTTGTATGAAACTGTTAAGTGTTGAAGTGAGGTGGTTCATCTGCTGTTTGCAACAAATGCAATAGTGGATCTTGATACTTTCATACGCAGAAGACGGACTTCATATTTGCATAGGATTTTTCGTGTTGTTCAAGATATGCATGAAGCTGATCAAAGTTGGTAGTATGCAAATCCTTTACAAGCTTGACATCAGTCACAAACTTACTCCATTCAGGTGGAAGACTGTTTAAGAACTTGGTATTAACTTGAAATTGCTCCACTTTCAATGTAATGTTCATAGTCATTAATCCAACTGAGTGGGAAAAATCACAAGTAATACTTATAAGTATCACCTAGATTATTAAAATCATCATAACAATTTACGCCTCTCTTCAATGCTAGTCAAAGAGGTACCCTGCATCAGTAATTGACTCTCTCCCATAAATCCATGCAACTCTCAACTCTGTGAAGGATTCACAAGTGGGAATAGATATCAGACTAGTAGACCTTGAAGAATGATATTGGTTGCCTTCATATCACAATCAGCTTGAATTTTCTCACCAACAGATAATTCAACATATTTCTTTGTTCTGGTCACCCCATTCTCTTCAACAGTAGGCAAATATAACATTTTCAAATGATTCAAGTATAATTCTTCTATGCTCTCTGTTTTACATGTATAATTCCATTCTACTTTTCCACGAATCATATAGGTCCTTGTCCAACATTGGTGCATGATTGTCAGCACTGGAGAGTATCATGTACTCAGCAAGAGTATTCTTTTGTCCAAGTAGAATAATTGAATCCATTTTAATGTGACAAGATAAAAAATGATCGTACATTCGATAGGATGTGATGTGTGTTAAGTAAGGTTGATTAATGAAATTGAGTTTATTGGAATACATGAGATTTTAACAATTCTTGATGAAACTCGGGAAAACTGATTTCACGGATTTTACAAATCAAAAACACCCGTTATAATTCACCCAACTTGAAAGTGTATAGTTTCTCCAAGTAAAGCGTAATAAATCACCCTAGCAAATTAGTAAAATCTCCTAAGGAACAACCTATAAATCCGCCTTGGAAATAAACATATAAATTCGCCTGGTTGAAAAACACGTATAAATCGCGTGTTGAAAAATACGTATAAATCGCCTGTTGAAAAACACGTATAAATCGCCATAGCAAAAAAACGTATAAATCAGCTTAAGAAATTCACGTATAATTCGCCTTAGGAAATTCACGTATAATTTGCCTGAAGAAACATATAAATCGCCTGAACAGAAACTCGTATACTTCGCCTATAGGGAAAACGTATAAATCGCCTGTATAATAGACACATATAAATCGGCTGAGCAAACAACACGTATACTTCGCTTGACCAAAAACGTATAGTTCGCCTGAAAAAAAAACTTGTATACTTCACCTATACGTATAGTTCGCCCAATACACTTCGAAACTCAAAAATCAAAAATCTTAAAAAGACTCAATTTTTGACGTTTTTAGCCGATTTTTATCTTGTACTTCATAGCCTATCTAAGACTATCAAACCTAAAACATAAACTTTAATGTTTTTTTTTGGCATAACGAAAAAAATTTGAAATTAAGATACTTATACAAAACCCTTTTCTCTAACAAAAAAATAGACTCAAAAAAGGATGAAATTTTTTTGATGGTTTATTTTAAAGATTTTCCTTGTACTTTCAGCCTAAACTAAGATAAATACAGAAGAAATTTAAAATATTTAATGTTTAAACCCTCAAAAGATGAAAATCTCTTGATAGGTTTGAACCAAACTAATGAGTAAACAAAAGAGAAAAACGCACACAAAACCTTCACAAACACCCCATGGCTTTGATACCACTTGTAAAACATCTTAACACATATAGTATGGAATTCGTTTAGAGTTTTAGAGAGAGAAAGAGGTGTTTGGATAAACACTTAGAGAGAGAAACAAAGAAGAGAATATTAGATTAAGTGTATGTGAGAAATGAACCAACCAACACCCTCTCTATGTGTGGAGAGGGTATAAATACATCAAGCACTAACTAGCCATGGGCTAAGTCAATTGGGATTTTCATGTGTCTTTGACCCGGTTAGCTTACTAACATTACATATGATCAATCTATGAGCTACGACTATCTATTTTGGAAGTGACTGATACTTTTCGTATTCCTAACAACCCATATCCTCTTTTTGATTCTGTTGCGTATCATAATCTGCAACCTCGAACTCTGGTTCCTCTTTTTAAATAGACTTTCTAGAAGATTTTGATTGAGACTTGGTGCCTTTGGATGAGCCAGACTTTGATTCTTTAGTTTTCAGACCTTTTGTTGGTTCTATATCCTTGCTTGTCTTCTTTTTCTTCAACCCTCGGTCTGATCTAATGGAAGGGTCTTCATCTTTATCTCTGTCTTCTTAGCTTCTATTCAATGAATATAGTTTATCATAAGTAGAGAAGAGACTCTTGTCGAGCTCATAAGATTTAAGTAATCCATCATAGCATTCTCTGTGCAGATACTGTTTAGATACGATTGAACTTTAATCCATCGACCAGCTTCATGATTAACTGTGGTTGAGAAGACTCCTTGGCTAGAACCGCGTGTTCAAGTGACTCAGTAACCATGCTTTTGATCATTGGAGGAGAAAAGTTAGACACTTCCTTTGGCAGAATCTAAGGAAGTTAAATCTTGACTTGCTTTATGATCCTAGCAGTGATGGATGCTGAAAGGTAGCTCATGAATTCATCTCTGGTAGCTCCTAGCCTTGAGTCTAGATGTTCATCTACTAGAGTAGTCACATAAATGTTGAGAAGATCATCCTTTTTGAGTTCAGAATCTTCTTTCTCTAAAGCTAAGACTCTGTTGTTGAATTAGAAGATGAATGTGAAATTTGGAAGTGTAGATAAAGGATTTGTTGATTCAATTGTTGGTGTGTTGTTGGTGTTGATATGTGGAATTAGATTAGTGAAAGGAAGGTAAAGATTTGTGGGCTGACTGCAGTGTAAACAGGTAAACGATTCAGTTGATAACTTAAAACAAGTACTGTAAGGAGTGTAGGTGTTGGATAGCTTGGTACTTCATGATGGACATGAACATCCATTAGAGAAAACAATTTACTGATCTTTTGGGTGAAATATCACAAAATTTAAGATATTAGATGCAAACAAATGAATGGGAAGAGCTATAACTGGGAACATCAGTTATTCTTTCTTTGCAAAGTAGAAAAATGTCACATGGACATCTTCTATGACTTAATGAGTGTGATCTCTAGATTTTCATTCCCTTGCTGAACATTAATCATTTCAGTATTGGTACCCTCCTTTTGAATAAACCCTTCATCAGTATTAACTGGGTCATTCAACCTTATATCCACATCATCGTCGTACTGATTGGTAGTATAATCCATTCCTTTATCCTCATCACCTTCAGCATTATCTTCAACTTTTGATTCTGCTGCATAGGGTTAACATCATCAACATTAGAAAGAAATTATAGTTGATCAGGTTTTACAAACTTATCCTCCTTTTCTTCATCATCTTCAACCACTTATTCATTTTCCTCTTGATCAGATTCAGAACCCATTTCATTTTCATCAGTTTAATGCTCAGAATCCAACCCTTTTTCTTTATCAGATTGGGTATTGTCATCACCACTATCACTCTCTTGATCACTACCTTCACTACTTGAGTCATGATCATTAATGTTGTCATCTTCATCCCTTCCCCAAGATTCAACTTTACTCTCAGTTGACTCTTCAGTCACATCGAGAACACCTGGTTTAGCACCAGTTCCTTCATTTATGACAGAAGGTTTGATCTTTGCAGCACTTGGAGCTAATTTGGTAACTATACCAGAACCACTTGGACGAGTCTTATTAATGTCCCTCAAACTCTTCTTGCGAACTTCTTTATACTAAGCTTCTTTAGTTAATGCCACTTCAGAGAGAAACTCAATTTCCTTGCTTTCTCAATAATCACCTTTTCCTTCTTCTTAGACAATGACATCACATGAGTATCTCTAATGACAACACCTGTATGTTGTTGGTGCATTAGTAGACTTCTTGGCAGGCCTCTTAACTCTCTTTGACATCCTTGTGGGTTCTTCAGGTAGACTGGGATAGTAGTAAGTTTAGGAGAAGTAGGCTTCTTAAACTTTCTTGCCTTCCATAGGAGGTGTAACTCATGTAGCATAGCCAAGGTAAGTCCTGTAAGCTTTGGTTTCCCTCATCTCAGGACTTGTCATATATTCAGGAAGTCGAGCTCCATAAATTTGAGATTCTTCATTTGCGGAGACGAATCTCAAAGTGTTTATCAGAGAGTTGTCCCTGGAGGTATGCATGCCTATCTCATTTCTCCTGGAGACTGTCTTATCTTTGGTAAGGAAGTATTGTTGATCCCACTTCAATGGATCTTGAATTCCTTAGCTTGTGTAAGGTTTAGTTATGCAAGATAAATCCTACACAACTATGATAGAAACTTTGTTTGATAATACTAAAGATTATGCGGAATCTAATCTTTAATATAAGAAGAATTCTTCAATGAAACAGTAATTCTAATGAACACACAGATTAACAAACAAAAGCTTCAATATATTAATACGAATACTCTAACTAGTATTAGGGTTACAAAACCTTGAAGCTATGACAATTCTATGAATGACTCATTTTTGATACATAGAACTCTATACCCTAGGACCTCCTTTTATACACCAAGGAGTCCTAGTCGATTTACAATATATTACAAAAACTTAGAATATTCTTAAAGATCTATTCTATAAATAACAATCCTTATCAACTAAGTAATCTTGATCTTTAAGCAATCTTTATCTTCTCTGAGCAGTCTTTATCCTTTCAGCAGTTGTAATCTTTCAGCAGTTGTAACTTTGTACCAGCAGCATTAACTCTGAACACTAGCAGTAGTAACTTATACACCAGCAGCATTAACTATGTACAAGCAGTAGTAACTACTTAGAATATTTTCTTCAATCTTCACCAACAGTACTAACTTTACTCTAGCAGTACTAACATATACTAGCAGTAGTAACTAGCAGTACTAATATATACTAGCAGTACTAAGTTACACTAGCAGTACTAAGTTGCACTAGCAGTAGTAACTAAGTTACACTAGCAGTACTAACTACTTAGCATATTTTTCCTTAAGATTACTAACAACACTAATTTATGCTTAGCAGCAGTAACACAAACCTTAGCAGCAGTAACTCTAAGATCATCAAGAAGTCTTTTAATCCTAACAATCCTCCCCTAAACTTGATATTTATCTTCAAAATCATCAAGTTTCTTCATTAAAAGCTTCATTAATCACCAGGAGGATGCTTCCAAACACTTCATTGATTCTTGAGTTGCTTTGTGATGAGCTTAAGAAGCTGATAACACATTTCATTCAAATGATCAGCTTGCAGCTTCTTATTCAGCATATATGTGATTGTAGCAGGTGTAAGGGGATATCTCTTCTCTACCAACATAAAGACATGCAGATTTTGAAACCTCACAAAGTGTACTCTACAGGAATCAAATAGCTTCCAAACCAACACTTTGCTTTCTCGTAGATTCCTCCACACTGCATCTTCTACATGATGTTCAAACATTGTCTTTAGATCACCCTATAGCACTCTCTCATAGCCCTCCTCTGGCCTTGTATACCTATGCTTAGCTTTAACCAATTTCCACAAAGTTTCCAAATCTTCCTTGTTAAAGCTTCTAAGTATCTAAATAAAGGCTGAGTACCTCTTTAAACTTTCATCAGCTCTTATAATTTGATAGTAGCTGATCTTTCCTTCTTTAACAATCTTCCAGTCAACAATGCTTGGAGGCTTAGTAGCTAAAGGTATAGCATCAACTGCTACTTCCTCTTCATCAGGAACAATTTTTATGAGCTCTTTCATCTTAGCTGCTTCCTGATCATCATCCATCTTCTGCTTTTTTGCATTCTCTTGTTCTAGCTCATCTCCTGCTCTTTTTGAATTGCTTTCTTCTCTTATCTCACTGCCTTCTGCTCTGACTTCACTACCTTCAACCAAATTTGTGTCCATATCTATAAATATGTTTACCCTTTTCATAGCTTTGTCAAATAATTCTTAAATATTGGCAAATGACTTGTTCTTTAAGTCTTTGGGCTTCCATCCTGCCATATTCTTCAGGTAAGTACACATAATACTCCTTTGTTAAACTCTTATAGGTGGTCTATTTCTATTTTCTTCTGCTCTTTTAGCAGCAAAGTGCTTCTTTCTTTTCCCCAAGAGTTGTATAAACAAAGTAGACTTCTTTTTAATTGTCAACTCCTGTTGTTCTTGTGCCTGCAATCTTTTAGCCAATTGATAGTTAGCATCTATCTTTGCTTGAATGTCATCCCAAGCAATGTTGGCTTCTTTTACTTGTTGAGCTTTCTCCCTTGCAAGCCTATCTTCTTCATCAAACTTTGCTTGTAGCCTTAAAGCTTCTTCTTCATCAAACTTAATCTGATCTTTCTTCTTCAAAGGCTTCTCTGGTTCTACCATCTTTGCTTTACCCTTATCCTTTGAACCTTAACCCTTATCCCGTGATGGTAGTTGTAAAGATATTGTTGGAGTTGATTTACTTGGCTAGTTGCTGTTGTAGCAGTAGTAACCTTAGGTTTTACACTTTTCAATTCTGCCAGTGCTTGAGCCAAAGTTATTTCATCTTCAGTTATTGTAGCAGCACTAACTGTTGTAGCAATGCTAGCAGTATTAACTTTACCAACAACACTAACTTCTTTAACAGGAACTTATTTATTCAACCAATCACCTCATCACATTGTAAAAATATTTACATCAAACATTTAAGCATCATGAACATTCTCTAGGGTGATGTCTTCATTAGCATCAATATCATGAATTTTCCTCCCTTGTTTGGATGTATCCTCTTGATCACCCAAACTAGATTCATCAGAGGAAACTACTCTTGCAGATCTACCAACCTTTGTATCTCTTTGAGTTATGCGTTCTTGACCTTCTTTTTCTCTAACTTCTTGAATCTTAGTTTTAAACTTGTAATCTCTTGAGCTTGAGCAGTCTTTGTGTTCTCAAGTCAAGCACTCTTTGTTGCAATTTGGTACAAAAATCCATCAATTCTATAAGTTGCATATGGAGCTCCATATTTACATCTCATCTGTCAATTTTATTCACTCTACTTACATACTATACTTACTTCTTTTTCCCCCCCCCCCCCCCCCCCCCATTTTTCCCCTCGAAATTCCCCCCCCCCCCCCCCCCCCCCCCCCCCCCCCCCCCAAAACACACCCCCGTACTGAGTGTTACTTCTTTTAGGCTCTAGATTTTGTTTCCTTTGAGGTTGAGATGATGAAGGTTGGAAAGTAATGATGGGTGTTGGAACGAGGATCAGTCTGGCGTTGCTGAACCTTCACGTATTTGCCTATGAGCTTGAACCACCATGCGTTAAAATATGGGTGTTTCCCTTCCAGAAAAAGTCTTTTCTTGCATTCTCATGTTAGCATAAATCCTTCCTTGTGTTTTAAGAGGTGCTCTCGGTATACATATATCCTCTTGTGATTCTTGACATCCCCTCCAATTGATTATTCAAAAGGACCAAAAAGACTTGTATAAACCTTGGATACATCAAGAATTTACCAGCATTATCCAAGTTCTTTACCATGCTTTCAAAAATATACTTGGAAAAGTTAAACTTTTTGTTTTTGGCTAAACAGATAATTGCAGAAGCCATAGTGCTACTAAATTCATTCCATTTAGTAGTCTTAGCACTTAGGCATTGCAAAATAGTATGAACACTAGTACAAAAAGTGGTATTGGTCACACCAAAAATGTGTGACTATATACATATAGTCACACACGCGAAAAGTTTTTTCGTGTGTGATCATTAAGGTCTCGGCGGCGGCCGTAGGTCACCTTCGTATCACGCATTCGAGTTTGTCACACATAAGAAACGCTTTTTGTCTGTATCCACATTTTTCATTCGTTCTGTGTGTGCTAAATAGGTATTAATTTCTCCGTGACTGTAAAACAATGTAAACCAACAAATTAATGTTTTTTTTCTGTATATTTGTCCATTACTATTAACATAGAGTTGCCAAAACTGAATGTTAATATGTGTTGACCCATATGGGGTTTAAAGTGAAGAAATGTGTATTTTAGTTTGTGTTTTGTGACTATTGTTCATCCAATGGCCACATTTTATTTTTATGTTGCTGTGGTGACCTTTTGTAATATTTAGCCACACATACGCTCATGTTTGTTCTTGGGTATTTAGTCACCTTACAACTAGGCTTAAGTGACAAAAAGTGTTAAATAAGTGTGTCCCCAAATGGTGTTAAATTGAAGAAATGTGTATTTTGTTGTGACTATTGTTCATCCAATGGACACCATGAATTGATGTTTATGTGACCTTTTTGTATATTTAGCCACACAAAGCTTGTTTTTTTGTGGTATTTATGTTCACATACTACTAAGCTATAAAGTGACCCAAAAGTGTTATATATAGTGTGACACTAATTTTAATCCCAATCGCCACCTCCATCGCCCGATCTTTACCATCCGTTTGTTGTGGCCGATTTACACATAACACCACCCTACGGTGTCAACATCAATTTATGTGAACAACATTACTAAGTATGAGTGAGTTGTGATACGCTTATAACTACGTTGGTCACCGTACTTATATTCACATCCTTTCCCATTCATATTCAATATTGAGCCCACCCATTTCAGTGACTGACATAACTAAGGCACTAAACCGCAAACACAAAAAGGTACATAAAAGCGGAACACCGCGCACACAGACCCTATACGCAACTAGACGACGGATCTTAGGTTATAGTCTAGGCTAATCCACCTAGTTCTCTATAACCTTGGCTCTGATAACCAATCTATTACACCCCGACAATGGCAAAAACTCAAGAATGCAACATAATGATCAATCATAACACAAGATACAATAATAGAGAAAACTACATTGCACAAACTCTAAGTGCTATGAAGACCATCAACCTTGAACAAACTCAAGTGATTTCCCAAATCGCTACTAAAATCCACAATCTCTTACACTTATTCAACTGCCCATACAGGGGACCATAATCCAAACTTACTCCAAAACATCTAAAAACCATATTCAACCAACAAGCAAGTAAGACTTCAAACGAAAATCCTCATGGGACACTTCTAAGTATGCTATCACAATCACCAAACTACTCTTCTTTTACTTCACCTATACTGCTGGTTCAAGATTGTGCTGCTGTTGAAGTTTAAAGAAAATAGTCTAAGTCATTAGTACTGCTAGCTATAATAGTTAGTGCTGCCACTACATTGTTAGTACTACCAGTATAGTTAGTACTGTTAGTTAATACTTAGTGTTGTTAGCCTTGTAAAGTTAGTACTACTATTATGATATGAGTTAAATTAGGAATAGATATGCATTATCATTATACGCATTTTGTAAGACTACTAGGGTTTCCTTGGTGTATAAAAGGAACCCTAAGGCATAGATCAACATATATCAGTCTTTCATAGTTTTTCATAAAAGGAACTCTAACACTGTCAAAGAGTGTTCGTATTAATATATTAGAGCTTATTGTTTTGGTTATATTTCTGTGTGTTAAACATTCATTACTGTTATTCTTCTTAGTGGTATAAACTAGATTACGCATAGTTTATATCATACACTCAAAGTTTCAATCTTAGTGCCTTTGGATTTATCTAAGGATACTAAACCTTACATCAAGCTAAGGAATTCAAGATCTGTTCATTGGGATCAACAAGACTCTTATTGAAGATCTTCTCCTGTTGTCTTAGAACTTTCTTCTGCTCTTATCTTACTGCCTTCTGCTATTTCTTCACTGGCTTCCACCAATTCTGTATCCATATCTACAAATGTGTTTACCATTTTCATAGCTTTGTCAAATAACTTTTGAATATCATCAAAGCTTTTGTTCTTTAATTGATTGTGCTTGTATCCAGCCATGTTTTTCAAATAAGTAGACATTGTTTTTCTCTTTTGAGCTTTAGTTGGTGGTTTGTTTCTCTTTTCTTGAGCTCTCATTGCTGCAAAGTGTTTCTTTCTTGCTTTTAAGAGTTGTACAAAAAATATAGACTTCTCTTTAATACCCAACTTTTCTTGTTCTTCTACTTGCATTTGTTGAGCCATTTTATAATCAGCATCTATCCTTGCTTGCACATTATCCCATTCTTCAGTCAAGACAACATTGGCTTCTTGTTCTTTTTTAGCTTTCTCTCTTGCAAGTCTTACTTCCTCATCAAATTCAGCTTGTAACTTTGAAGCAATTTCTTCATCAAGCCTAATTATTTCTTTCTTCTTCATAGGCTTCTCAGGTTCTACCATTTTCCCTTTGCCTTTGTCCTGAACATTTGCTTGTGATGGTTGTTGTGATGGAATTATTGTTGTTGTTTGTTGATCCCACTTGAATGGATCTTGAATTCCTTAGCTTGTGTAAGGTTTAGTTATGCTAGATAAATCTAACACAACTTACTTAAGAAACTTTATTTGATAATACTAAAGATTATGCGGAATTTAATCTTTAATATAAGAAGAATTCTTCAATAAAATAGTAACACAAAACAATATAATTCAACAATAAAAGCCCTAATATTATTATTATAAATAATACAAATACTCTCCTAGTATTAGGGTAACAAAACCTTGAAGCTATGAACAACTCTATGAATGACTCATTTTTGGTACAATTTGTGATGCTGATTCATATATAACTTTATGCCCTAAGACCTCCTTTTATACACCAAGGAGTCCTAGTCAATTTACAATATATTACAAAAACTTATAATATTCTTAAAGATCTATTCTATAAATAACAATCCTTATCAACTAAGTAATCTTGATCTTTAAGCAATCTTTATCTTTTCTGAGCAGTCTTTATCCTTTCAGCACTTGTAATCTTTCAGCAGTTGTAACTTTGTACTAGCAACATTAACTATGAACACTAGTAGTAGTAACTTATAAACCAGCAGCATTAACTGTGTACAAGCAGTATTAACTACTTAGAAAGTTTTCTTCAATCTTCACCAGCAGTACTAAGTTACACTAGTATTAGTAATATACATTAGCAGTAGTAATATACACTAGCAGTAGTAACTTACACTAGCAGTACTAACTACTTAGCATATTTTTCATTAAGATTACCAACAGCACTAATTTATGCTTAGCAGCAGTAACATAAACCTTAGCAGCAGTAACTTTAATATGAGTAGCAGTAACTTCAAGTAGCATAAAGAAGTATTTTAATCCCAACAATCCTCCCCTAAACTTGAAATTTATCTTCAAAATCATCAAGTTTCTTCATTAAAAGCTTCATAATCACCTAGAGGATGCTTCCAAACACTTCATTGATTCTTGAGCTGTTTTATAATGAGCTTAAGAAGCTGATAACACATTTCATTCCAGTGATTAGCTTGCAGCTTCTTATTCAGCATCTCTGTGATTGTAGCACGTGTAAGGGGATATCTCTTCTCTACCAACATAAAGACATGCAGACTTTGAAACCTCACAAAGTGTACTCCACGGGAATCAAATAGCTTCCAAACCAACACTTTGGTTCCTTGTAAATTCCTCCACACTGTATCTTCTACATGATGTTCAAACATTATCTTTAGATCACCCTATAACACTCTCTCATAGCCCTCTTCTGGCCTTATATACCCATTCTTAGCTTTTACCAATTTCCATAGAGTTTCCAAAAATTCCCTGTCAAAGCTTCTAAGCATCTGAATAAAGGATGAGTACCTTTTTGAACTTTTATCAATTCTTATAATTTGAAAGTAGCTGATCTTTCCTTCTATAAGGATCTTCCAGTCAACAATGCTTGGAGGCTTAGTAGCTAAAGGTATAGCATCAACTGCTACTTCCTCTTCATTAGGAATGACTTTCATTAAACTTTAAAGTTCAACTCTTTCTTGATCATCATCCATCTTTTGCTTCTTTGCATTCTCTTGTTCTAGCTCATCTCTTGCTCTTTTTGAACTGCTTTCTTATGCTATCTTTGCTCTCTTGGAACTTTCTTTCATTACTTTTGCTTTCTTGTAACTTTCTTCCATTTCAGTGCCTTCCACCAACTCTGTTCTAAAGTCAACAAAGGTGTTCACCCTCTTGAAAGCTTTGTCAAACAATTCTTGAATATTTGTAAAGGACTTGCTCTTCGAGTCTTTGGGCTTCCATCCTGCCATATTCTTCAGGTAAGTACACATGATACTCCTTTGTTGAGCTCTTGTAGGTGGTCTATTTCTCTTTTCTTCCGCTTTCTTAGCTGCAAAGTGCTTTCTTCTTTTCTCCAAGAGTTGTTGAAACAGTGTAGCCTTCTCATCAATAGTTAACTATTCTTGCTCCTCTGCTTGCAGTCTTTGAACCAATTCATAATCAGTCTCAATCTTAGCCTGAATGTCATTCCATTTTTCAGTCAAGGCTATATCGGCTTCATCTTTTTCCCTTGCAAGCCTCACTTCCTCATCAAATTTAGCTTGTAATCTTATAGCTTCTTATGCATCAAATCTGATTTGATCTTTCTTCTTCATCTGCAAAGGTTCTTCAACCATTATACCTTTACCCTTATCCTTTGAAGGAATTGTTGTTGTTGTTATTGATTCACTTGGCTCTTGAAGAAGAATTCCTTTATTAGTTGTTGTTGTAGCAGCAGTTGTTGTAAGTGTTGTTGTAGCCTTGGGTTTTGCACTCTTCAACTCTGCCAGTGCTTGAGCCAAAGTAATGTCAACTTCAGTTATTATAGCAGCACTAACTGTTGTAGAAATGCTAGCAGTATTAACTTTACCAATAGCACTAACTTCTTTAACATGAACTTCTTTTTCAACAAACACCTCATCACCATGTAAATCATTTACATCAAACATTTTAGCATCATGAACATTCTCCAGGGTGATGTCTTCATCAGCATCAATATCATGAATTTTCCTCCCCTGTTTGGATGCATCCTTCGGATCACCCAAACTAGCTTTATCAGAGGAAACTATTCTTGTAGATCTACCAACCTTGTATAATCTTTTGAGCGTATGAGTTCTTGACCCTCCTTTCTTCTCTAACTTCTTGACTCTCTGCTTTAAACTTGTAATCTTCTGAGCTTGATCAGTCTTTGTGTTCTCCAGGTCAAGCACTCTTTGTTGCAATTTGGTAAAAAATCTATCAATTCCTGAAGTTTTATACTATCCTCATCTGTTACATCTGTAGGATCACTAGGAATACTAGACTGAGGTATCTGAGTGTCCTTCTCCTTAGGCCTCCTAGATTTATGTTTCTTTTGGGGTTGAGAGGATGATGGTTGAGTAATGATGGGTATGTGATGGGGATCAGTGAGATTTGCTGAACCTTCACCCATTTCTTCTTGAGCTTGTACCACCATGGTTGGAAATAAAGTTGTTTCCTTTCTTGAAAAACCTTTTCCTACCCTCTTTATATTTCCAAAGATCTTCTTAGTGTGAGAGGGTGTAACATAAATCCTCTTGTGACTTGACATCCCCTCTAATTAATTATCCAAAAAGACTTGTATAAATCTTGGATACATTAAGAAATTACCAGCATTATCCAAGTTCTTCACCATGCTTTCAAAAATATACTTGGAAAAGTTAAACTTTTGGTTTGTGGCTAAACAGATAATTGCAGAATCCATAGTGCTACTAAATTCATTCCATGCAGTAGTCTTAGCACCTAGGCATTGCAAAATAGTATGAATAAGAAATTTCCATTAAGGGGAAAAGAATGCCTTATAGAAAGTTAGCTTCTGTGAAAGTTTTTCATACCCCATTCTTGTAAGTTCTTCAAAAATGATAGAATTAGGCAAGCAATCCGTACCTTTCTCATCATCCAATTGAATGTCTCTTCTAATAGATGATTAAGTAACAACTATCTTCTTCCCATCCACTAGGGCTTGTAACTGTTGTTCCCTATTGACCATTTTTACCTTGACAGTAGCCCAAAATTGTTCAATACACGAAGTATATATAGTGGGATTAATGATTAAAGCATACTTTCTGGTGTGTGCATTCAGAAAATTAACAACTTGTTCAAACCCCTCACTTTCAGCGGGTTTAGCAAAAAAAATGCGACTAAATTGTGAGTATCAGCAAATTGTAGGGTCGTCATTGTGCTAGGTTTTGATGATGAATGATGAAATTGAGTTAGGGTTTGTGATTAGAGAGTATATAATTGAATAAAATTGATTAAATGAGTGAATGAAACCCTTAATCGAAGTATTTATGAAACTACCCTCAACAACATTAACGTTCACCAACAGTTGTAAGTTATTCCTAGCAACATTAACTTTCAACTAGCAGTAGTAAGCAACCCAGCAGTAGTAACTCAGTAGTAAGTTAAGCCTAGCAGCATTAACTTACAACCAATAGTAGTAAGTTATGCCTAGCAGCATTAACTTTCCCTAGCAGCAGTAAGTTTATGCCTAGCAGCATTAACTTTCCCTAGCAGCAGTAAGTTTATGCCTAGCAGCATTAACTTTGAATCACCAGCATTAACTCAAATTCTATTCTAATCAGCTTTTCCATCCTCAAATTAACACTTTAGCTCATAATCTCTCTGTTTGTTTTTTATTTCTCTCAATTCTTTTTACTCATAATTCTCTCTTTCTGTTTGTAAACAACTGTCTTTCTGTTTTTCAACTCACAAATTCTCTCAATTCTTTTTCTCACTAAATCACTCTATCTGTTTTTATCTCACACAGCTCTCTTTCTGTTTTTCAACTCATAAATTCTCTCAATTCTTTTTCACACTAAATCACTTTTTCTGTTTTTATCACACATCTCTCTTTCTATTTTTATTCTTACTAATTCTCTTAATTTTGTTTACCTCACCATTTTCATAATCAAGACTTTAAAGATTGAGCATTCCAATACTAGCAATCAAATATTGAAATCTACTTACATCAAATGCTTTTGTAAGAAAATATGCAACATTCTTGTTAGTATGAATCTTGATCATTTAAATTAACTTCTTATCATTGGAATCTCTAATAAAGTAATGTCTAATCTCAATATGCTTTGTTTTTTAATGAAAAACAGGGTTCTTAACTATGCATATAGTACTCTTATTATCAATATAGATCTTTGTATGTATATAGTTATAACCATAATCAAGCATTTGATTTTGAATCCAAAGCACTTGACCACATCAACTTGAAGCAGCAACATATTCAGCCTTTGTTGTGGAGTTAGCAACTACAGTCTGCTTCTTGTACTGCCATGAAATCAATCTACACCTAAGAATTTGATAACCTCCTGTTGTAGACTTCTTATCTAAGCTTGCTCTAGCATAATCACAATCAGTGTATGCTACCAAATCAAAAGGTGAATCTTTTGGATACCAAAGGCCCAATTTAGGTTGACCTTTTAAGTATCTAAAAATTTGTTTCACAACATGAAGATGTGACACTTTTGGGTTGACTTGGTATCTTGCATAGGCACACACTGCAAACATAATATCAAGTCTTGAAAAAGTAAGATACATCAATGAACCAATCATTGATCTATATAAATGAACATCTACTTCTTCACCATCTTCATACTTGAGCAAAGGCTTTTGTGTTTCCATAGGTGTGCTTGCTGTCTTGACATCAGTAAAACCAAATTTCTTCAGATTCTCAATCACATACTTGTCTTGACTAATAAAAATCCCATCATTCTTCTGCTTTACTTGCAGTCCTAATAAGAATGTGAGTTTACCCATAGAACTTATCTGAAACTTCTTATGCATCATCTTCTCAAACTCAGTGCATAATGACTTCTTTGTAGAGCCAAAAATGATATCATCTACATACACTTGAACTAACAGAATATCACCTTTGTCCCTTCTGATAAACAAAGTCTTGTCTTTATTTCCTCTCTCAAACCCATTGTCCAACAAATAAGTTGACAAGGTTTCATACCAAGCTCTAGGAGCTTGATGCAGTATATAAATTACCTTTTCTACTTTGTATACTCTGTCAAGAAAGTCTAGATCTTCAAATCCTGGTGGTTAACAAACATAGACTTCCTCTTTAATCTTATCATAAAGAAAAGCACTCTTGACATCCATCTGGTATACCATAAAGTCTTTATATGAGGCATAGGCTAAGAATAGCTTAATTGCTTTAATTCTGGCAACAGGGGCAAAAACTTCATCATAGTCAATCCTTTCTTCTTGTGGGTACCCTTAAGCAACCAATCTTGCTTTGTTCTTTATCACAATGCCTCTTTCATCCTTCTTGTTCTTGTAAACCTATTTAGTGCCAATGGCCCTTTTTCATTTGGTAAATCCACTAGAGTCCAAACCTTTTGTAATTTGAATTGTAGAAGCTCATCCTGCATAGCTTCTATCCAGCTTGGATTCTTTAATGCATGAATTACCTTTTTGGGTTCTTCTTATGATAAAAAGAAAGCAAACAAGCAATTTTGAAAGTCTTTATGGTTTGTTCTTTGTTGAATTGAACTAAACAAACCATTATCTGTCAAATTCTTTATCATTCTTCTTGTTTGAGGTGCTAAATTCAAGTCTCCAATAATTTGTTCAAATGGATGATCTTTGTGTATTATCATAGTTGGAATAAGACTGACAGGCATAAATGTATTCAAATTGTTCATGTCAGCCTCTACACCAACATCTTCATCATCATCTGAATAAACAATATCTTCTAATTCAGGCATATTTGGATCATATGGAAGTTCAATGCTTGTTTTTGCACCAATAGCATTAACTTCATTTATGTTAGCAGCATTAACATTGTTAGTGTTGTTAACATTATCCTCTTTCTCTTGATCATTACTTGAATCACCACCTTCTTTTCTTGGTTCTTCAGTAACCTTCTTTTCATTATCTCCTGAAGGTTTGAATCCAGCATCAGGAGAACTCTTTGAATTTTGAGAGAATGGTGGATCAGCAGCCCATAATGGTAGCAAAATGTAATCTTTGCCATGTACTATCACCATTCTAGCTTTCCATGCATCATCACATGCTTTTGTACCTACATTACTATTAGACTGATTTCCTGCAATAATTGGCTTATAATTCATTGACTTTGTTAGTGCATCAATATCAAAAAGCCAATTTGGTCCACTTCCTGCAATATTAGGTGTATTCTTACTAAATTAGACAAGCAAGTTCTCTTAAACTATCCTAGTTCTACTGTTGAATACTCTAAATGCTTTACCATTAATTGAGTACCCAATAAAGAATCCTTCATCAGCCTTACCATCAAACTTGCCTAAGTGATCTATGGTATTAGGGATTGTAACAAGACACCCAAATGGTCTCATAAAGCCTAAAGCTAGTTTTGTACCAAGAAAAGATTCATAAAGGGTCTTCTTATGAGGCTTAGTTACTAATACCATATTTTTCACTTAGCAAGCAGTATTAACTACTTCAGCCCAAAAAGTAGTAGGTAGCTTAGAATCAGCTAGCATTGTCCTAGCCGCCTCAATTACTGTTCTATTTTTCCTCTCAGCTACTCTATTTTATTGAGGAGTTCTAGCTATACTAAATTCTCTCTTAATACCTTTTCTCTTACAAATCTGATTCATCTTCTTATTCCTGAACTCAGTTCCATTATCACACCTAATTACCTTAACCTTTTGATCTATTAGATTTTCTACTCCAGTTATAAAGGACTTAAGAATGCCACTAGTCTCATCCTTAGTAGCTAGAAAGAAAACCTAACTAAACCTACTATAATCATCTGTGACAACTAGGCAATACATCTTTTTCATTAAGCTTTTTACAAATGTCAGACCAAACAAATCCATGTGCAACATATGTAAAGGTTGTTTGATTGAACTTACTATTTTGGACTTACAAGAAGCTCTATGTTGCTTTCCTTTTTGACAAGTAACACAGGTTTGATCATTTTCAAAAAGTTTTAAAGGTAAACCTCTTACAAGATTTCCCTTAACCAGTTTATTCATAGTTTTGAAATTTATATGTCCAAGCCTTCTATGCTAAAGTTTAGATTCATCAGATGTGGATTTTGCAAAAAGACAAGTTAGACCTCCTTTAGGAACAATATTCTTTAAATCAACACTATACATATTGTTCTTTCTAGGAACTTTAAGTAAAACATGACTTTCATCAGTTAACTTAAAGTTTGGAGATAAAACAACACATTCAGTGTCATTAAAGAGAACACTATTCTTTTTGTCACACATTTATGAGACACTAAAGAGGTTAAACTGTAATTCTCTTACAAAATACACATTCTCAAAATCTAAATTACCAGTTTTGATTGTACCTCTGCCTGTGATTTTCCCTCCTTTGGGGTTACCTCCAAAGGCAACATATCCTCCATCAATTTCTTCAAAGTCAGTAAGATAGGACATGTTCCCTGTCATGTGCCTTGAGCATCCACTGTCAATCACTCCTTGATCCTGTAAATCCATTTATGGATTGCCCTGCACATAAGGTAAGAAAATCAGTTTCTTTTAGGGACCCAAGCCATCACTGACTTGGATCTGCCTTATGCATCAATATAATCAAATCTTTTAAATTTCATTGATGCACTGTTAGGTTTAGAAACATGGTCTAAAATTTTAGTCTTTGGTTTCCAAACCCAACAAGCTAAGGCCTTAACAGCATTAACCTGGTTTCCCTTAATAGCATTAAGTACTGCTTTTGGCTTAACAGTATTAACTACTACTTTTGGCCTAGCAGTATTAACATTTTTATCTTTAACAGTATTAACACCCTGATTAAAATTACTATTTTTAGTTGATGTTTTGTTGTTAATGGGTCTTCTAACAGGTAAAAGTTCTTTATTAAAATTATTTGTCATTGGTCTTGCACTTTTCACTGTTATTCTGGGTTGAGCAGTATTAACTGGTCTAGTAGTAGTAATTGATACTAGGCCAGACCTCATTAATACTACTTTTGGAATTATGTTCCTTTTAGGACTGGGGTGAGTCATTCTAGAAAAATTCTGGTGATTCACCCTTTGAGTATAGTTCCAAACTGGTTTTACCATCTTTTTATTATTAAACTGTCTCTGATGGTTATTACAATCATACTACAGATGATCAAAACTTCCACATACATAGCAAGTTTTGTTAATCATCTGAAAATTACTCCATAATCTTTGAGACATCATATAATTCCAGTTTCTTTGGTTTCCTCTAGGACTATGTGTGTTCTTCCTATTTTGATTAGCTTGTTTAACAGTTGTTTTCCTATGAGTTTTTACTTGCTCTTTAGATTTAACAAACTCTATTTTAGCAAAACTAGGTTTAACTGTTTTCTTTTGAATCTTAGCCTGAGGCATATCTTCTTCCTCACTATCAGACACCCAATCCTCAATAATTAGAGCACCATTATTCTTCTTAACTGCCTTAGGCTTGTCTGCACTAGCCTTAGCTTCACTAGTCTCAACTACAGGCTTCTTAACTGTAGGCTCACTAACTATAGGCTCATTCACAAACTCTTCTAGACCAGAGAATGACAAATCAGGTTTTGGAGGCATAAAGTTTCCTGTATAGGGAGGTGGAACAGCATTATACCCTAAACCTGTTTTGCACTTATCAACTATCTGACAGTCTATTAGTTTGCTTAAGCTTTTAGATGAATTCTCAAGCTTTTCTATTATAAGCTAAATTTCATCTTTTTGTTTTTGAGCTAGTTCCAACTTTTTCCTAAGCTCTGTAATGGCTACTTCTTTTAAATAAATCTCACGTTTTAAGAGCTTGATATCTTCTTCATAAACAGACTCATTTTTCTTTTAAACTAGAATTTTTGCTTCTACAAACTCTAAACCTGTTTTATAAGTAATAACATTTATCTTAGATGTCCTTAAGTCTTTTAACAGTTGTTCATTTTGTTCATTAAGAATTTTAACATTTTCTAAACAACACGATGAACAGTTTTAATCAGTATATACCTTAGAGTTTGAACTTGTAGAAGAGTAAGCCATAAGTGCAAAGTTAGTTGGACCTTTTTCTGCTTGATCACTCCAATCATAATTACCAAGACCATCACATAAAATCAAATCATTGGAAGTAGTTGTCTCCACTGGCACAACCCTTCTTGTGTTCTCCCTATTTCTGTTTTCTTGGTTCCTTGGAGCCCTACACTCCCTTGCAAAGTGTCCCCTTTTGTGGCAGTTGTAACATTCCACCTTGGACTTATCAAACCCAATGGTTTCAGTACCATTCACAGTAAGCTTTCTTCTAGTGTTCTTCAAGAATCTCCTTGCCCTCATTGTTAGCATAGCCATCTGCCACCTCAAGTCCATCTCTTCTAAATCATCAAGATTAATTTGTTGCAAGTCCTCATTGTTAAGTTATGGACTGTTTGGTTGACTTGCAAAGAAAGCACATATAAAATCATCACTCAAGTTATCAATTATTGTTGAGTTAACAGCAGTAGCTTGAGTGCTAGCAGTTGTAACACCATAAGCAGTATTAACAGCTCCATTTGTACTGCTGGTGCTGTTTGAAGACACAAAGGCTATGTTTTGTATGTTTTGAGCTTGATGTCCCTTTGACCTCTAGTTCATAGATCTTTAGGTTTTTATAAAGATCATCTAAGCTTAATGTATCTATCTCAGGCTTGTTCCTCCACATAATGGTATGTGTGTTCCATTCTGGTGACATACTTCTTAAGAACTTTTGATTCACATCTTCTTGTGAGATCCTTTCACCGTGAATCTTTAACTAACTGATAAGCTTTTGAAGCCTATCAAAGGTTTGATCTAATACCTCTGAGCTAGATTTTTTAAAATTTTCATACTGTTGCTTTAGAAGATTCCTCTGAGTCTTTTTAGTAGCAGCATTTACTTTAAACCTCTTCTCAATAGCCTGCAACAATGACTTGGCATCTTTGATAGAGTTAAACTTTAATTGATGTTCATTAGGGATGCCCATCAATAAAGTGCTTCTTGCCTTCAGCATTAACCTCCTTTGTGCCTTTTCTTTTGTAGTTCAAGGAGCAATTATAGTCTCAACACCTTCTATAAGTTTTGTTACTGGAGGTGCATTACCATTCTCTATGACTTCCCATAGAGAATAATCAACCATCTGGATGTACTATTCCATCCTCATCCTCCAAAGCTCACACTCACCTGGTTTGAGCATAGGTACTTTTGATGCAGCCACCATATGTACTGAGTCTTGATCCATGTCTTTTTAGCAAAGTTTCTTAAAGAAACAAGCTCTGATACCACTTGTTGATCCCACTTCAATGGATCTTAAATTCCTTAGCTTGTATAAGGTTTAGTTATGCAAGATAAATCCTACACAACTTATGATAGAAACTTTGTTTGATAATACTAAAGATTATGTGGAATCAAATCTTTAATATAAAAAGAATTCTTCAATGAAACAGTAATTCTAATGAACACAAAGATTAACAAACAAAAGCTTCAATATATTAATACGAATACTCTAACTAGTATTAGGGTTACAAAGCCTTGAAGCTATAAACAACTCTATGACTCATTTTTTATACATAGAACTTTATACCATAGGACCTCCTTTTATACACCAAGGAGTCCTAGTTGATTTACAATATATTACAAAAACTTAGAATATTCTTAAAGATCTATTCTATAAATAATAATCCTTATCAACTAAGTAATCGTGATCTTTAAGCAATCTTTATCTTTTCTGAGCAGTCTTTATCCTTTCAGCAGTTGTAATTATTCAGCAGTTGTAACTTTGTACCATCAGCATTAACTCTGAACACTAGCAGTAGTAACTAGCAGTACTAATATATACTAGCAGTACTAAGTTACACTAGCAATACTAAGTTGCACTAGCAGTAGTAACTAAGTTACACTAGCAGTACTAACTACTTAGCATATTTTTCCTTAAGATTACTAATAGCACTAATTTATGCTTAGTAGCAGTAACACAAACCTTAGCAGCAGTAACTCTAAGATCATCAAGAAGTCTTTTAATCCTAACACAAGTGAATTCAGAATGTTATGTATTTTGTTCTTGAATATTTTCAAGATTTATAGATGCTCCCACTTACTTTTGTAAGTAGAGATAATTCTCTAAATACTAAGTATTTAAGCAATAATAAATTGTTCTTAAATGGGATAACAAAATACATTTTATAGTTCTCATCTCTAGTTTGTTAATAATATGCTTCATAAGATATTAACAAATTTTAGAACTTTAATCAAGACATAATGGGATTCATCCCAATCCATAAATAGATAATGTCTTGAATACCTTTTAGGTTGGAACTATATTAAGTGTATCTATGGCACACGCAAATTATAACCTTGATAGATTTTGGAGGTAGAGCAATTAAAGTCATCAGAAATTAAACAACGTGAATATAGTTTGTTTCAACACATTAGACATACCATAAAAATGTGGTATTCTATAAGTATTGGAGTTGTGAGACTGCATCAGAATTCCTTAGATAACTTAATTCTCTTTAGGTTAAATACTTACCAATTAGGTCAAGCCAAATTGAATACAAAAATAATTCAAGAATTCCATGTTCTTGTGTTTACAAGAAAACAAAACATGTCAATTATACATTATAAGTCTTTGAATAATTCAAGGACCTCATGTTAACTCTATGTTCATGTGTTTCAAGAAAACAGAACATGTTAAGTTATACGTTACAAGTCTCCGAATAATTCAAGGACATCATGTTAATGTGTTAACAAGAAGACATAACAATTCAACTACTTACTTTATGTTATGAGTCATTGATAAATTCAAGAACTTTATAATTATGTCTTAGCAAGTAAACATAATTATTCTAACTAAAGTAATCATGAACGCAAACTCTTGTTCAATAGTAATTTCAAGTTAATTTCATACTTCAAAATCATGATTATTATCATGAACCATGATTATATTGACTAAATCATGTAGTCAATTAGATGAAGTAGTTTTATATTATATCTTTGACTTTTAATGTAATAGGACAATAAACATCCTTCGTGTTTAAGTCCTAGTAGATTGATTAGCTTCCTTACCTTGCGGTCAAGAGAAACCAATAATCATATTGTTATATGTTGTTCCTTGCACACATTTAAGATTTCTCCCACTTGTGTACGGGACAACATTATCTAAGGTGAACAAACAATACGACAAGCGCTCAATTGTATAAACAATATGATAGTGTCATAGATGTTACAAGTAGATCTCAAACTATAATGTTTAATAAGGAATTGTGGATTATTATTCTATAGATAACATTTCGGAAAGCAACCTCAAATATGGAACTTGTTATCATATAAAATAAAATGCAATCTTACATAAACATATGTTTGTTCATATTCGAAAAGTAATTAATTATTTCAAAGCAAGCTAGAAATAATATGGGCAACTATTAAGGAAATAAATCTTGTAGCTCCCACTGAATTTGACACCATTACAAGAATGTCATTTCAGTAATAAAAATGTAAAACTCCCACAATAGAAATTTATTTCCTTTCCTATTCTCTTAGAATGCCTACAAGTAGCAATGTACTTAAGTATTGTGCGAAGAATATGAAATTCTTCTTGTGTAGATGAGGGACTAGTCATTCATGCTCTCATTTAACTTGAATATTAAGCATGCAATTTCTCCTATATCGTCTGCATAGCCACAAGGGTATTTAGCACCTTAAGGAATAAAATGAGTCTAAGAAAAATACCCAGCGCATATGCTAGTAATTTCTTTACTTATTACGGTTTAAACTCATACATCGTGACAAATGCAAGATGTAATTTATTTTGGTAGCTATAGACGAAATGTTCTCTAGTTACTCAAAATATATTATCTTTAAATTATTTCAAATCCGAAAAGAAGGGTAATGAAAGAATGTAAAATAAGTTTAATTGTAATTGATAATTTTCAATTATAATCCTAT
>BQNB010024964.1:0-27094 GCA_026074375.1 Tanacetum coccineum
CATGATCAAGTCCCTCAAATTACCAAAGAGTGGTAACCAACTTCGATTCTTGATACATCAGGTTTCATCAGGACGTACTTCAAATGCTTTGTCCATTCCTCATAAGTTCTCAACTTCGATGTTCTCTTCTTTGATTGCCTCAGTTTGGGCTTTGAGGATTTGTGATGGTAATTTTAGGTGAAGGGTCATGAATAATGATCTAACTCGGAGTGGTTTGATTCGTTCGTTCTGGCTTAAGGCATCTGCTACAATATTTGCCTTTCCAGGATGGTAGCAAATCTCACAATTGAAATCTGCGAGCAATTCTAACCAATAGCGTTGTCTCATGTTTAACTCTTTCTGATCAAGGATATGCTAAAGACTTTTATGATCAGTGAACACAGTACACTTTGTGCCATACAGATAGTGTCTCTAAATTTTAAGAGCGAACACAACTGCTCCTAATTCAAGGTCGTGTGTGGTATAGTTCTCTTCATGAGGCTTGAGTTGTCGGGATGTATATGCGATAACTTTTTCTCTTTGCATTAACACCTCTCCCAGACCTTGGAGTGATGCATCACAGTAAACGACAAAGTCATCGTTTCCATCTGGTAATGCTAAGATTGGAGCTTCACATAATTTTTGTTTTAGCAATTAGAAGGCTGACTCTTGGTTTTCTTGCCAGATATACTTCTTGTTTCTCTGGGTTAATTCAGTCAAAGACTTTGCAATCTTTGAAAAATCTTTGATAAATCTCCGATAGTAGCCTGCGAGTCCTAAGAATTGGCATACTTCTGTGGGTGTGGTGGGAGATGCCCAATTCTTAACCGCTTCAATCTTGGCGGGGTCAACGTGAATTCCTTCACTGTCAATCACGTGCCTAAGAAATTTCACGATACTGATCCAGAAATCACATTTGGAGAACTTCGCATATAATTTCTCCTATTTGAGTAATTCCAAGATTATTCTTAGGTGATCTGCGTGTTCTTATTTGTTACGGGAGTAGATAAGAATATCATCAATGAACACTATCACAAATTTATCCAAGTATGGTTTACACACACGGTTCATGAGATCCATGAACACAGCAGGTGCGTTAGTTAAACCAAATGGCATCACTTGGAATTCATAATGTCCATACCGTGTTCTAAAGGCAATCTTGGGAATATCTTCGTCCCTGACTCTCAGTTGGTGATAGCCTGATCTTAAGTCAATTTTTGAGTAAACACTTGAACCTTGAAGTTGGTCGAATAAATCATCGATCTTGGGTAATGGGTAACGATTATTTATGGTAAGTTTATTTAACTCCCGGTAATCGATACACATTCTGAAAGATCCGTCTTTCTTTTTAACAAATAAGACAGGGGATCCCTAAGGCGAAGTACTTGGTTAGATAAAACCTTGGTCTGCTAACTCTTGTAGTTGATCTGATAGTTCTTGTATTTTTGAAGGAGCTAATCTGTAGGGTGCTCAAGCTACTGGTGCCGCTCCTAGAATTAAATCGATTTGAAATTCTACTTGGCGAACTGGAGGAAGGCCGGGTAGATCTTCAGGAAAAACTTCTAGAAATTCTCTGACTATCGGTATATCTTCCAGTCGTTTTTCATCTGACTTCCTCTCCAATACTTGGGCTATAAAAACTTGATATCCCCTGGATATATATCTTTCGGTTTTAATAAGGGATATGAGGCTTAGTCGGGTTTTACTTTGATTACCTCGTATGATCAAAGTTTCACCGTCGATTGGGATGTGGATGACTTTATCGTTACAGATAATTCTAGCATGATACTTAGATAACCAATCCATACTAATGACGACGTCGAAACTAACGAGTTTAATCAGCATGAGATCAATTTCGAAAGGTTGGTTTAACAAGATCAGAGTGCAACACTGGATAACGGTATTAGTGCCTACTTTAATTGGTTTATCGGCCATTTCAATGTCGTAGGTAGTATCTAGTGTAATTGGTTTGGGATATTAGTATAGAAGCCAAGAGATATGGTTTACAAAACTTTTATCGGCTCATGAATTAAATTCATAATTAGTAAATGTTAGTTAGGATGGAACGTACCCGAACTCCGTTTGGTCGAGGGGGAGCGTTTTGTCCCTTAGCAAGTATGCTCTTCCATGGGCACTGTTGTTTCCCTTTGGGCACTAATTTCTATAATGCCCTTTCTCTCCATAAGCATGACAAATTACTAACACTGGTTGCAGGTTGCCTCTAGTGGCTGGCCCTTTATTCTTACAGTTCCTGGTCTGATGACCCACCTTGTTGTAAGTCTGACACTTGACAGTGCAAGGTCTTGTGTGATGCAGGTTGCATTTCTTACTCAAAGGAAGGTTACTCCAGCTCTTCCCCTATTGTTCCCTCTCAGCTTCTGGCCGTGATAGGATGTAATCCGCTGACGGTTTTTTGCCTCTTCTTATCGTTGGTGGTGGTGATCATTAGTTGCGGTTGCTATATGATGAATGGTTCTTTTATCATCAAACTTTCGTTTATGATCGTTGGTTCCATGCACATAATTATTCTTTGTTACTTGATTCATTAACCTCTAGGTTATGGTAATGGCTTCTGCCAAAGTTTGAGGCTTTGAAGCAGTAACATTCTTCAATCTTTCTGGGTATCTCCCGATGAAGACTTCCTTAAGTTTCTCAGGAATTTGGACACTAAATTTGACATAAGATTGCAATTCTAGAATCTTCTAATGAAGTTTGAGACATTCTTTTATAGTCAGATTAGTTAAAATTCATCTTCATTTGTTTGAACTCAGTTCGGGGACAATACTTCTTTATTAAGAGCTTTTTCAATTCGGACCAGGGAATCTTGTAGGCTTCCTTTATTCCAATAGGCTTGGCGAATGAATTCCACCAGGACAAATCTTCTTCAGTTAGAGTACCAGTAGCAAATTTCACTTTGCAGTCCTCGGTACAGTTACTGCAAAGAAATACCAGTTCAGTTTGTTCAAACCAGCGGATGAGGCAAATAGCGCCTTCTGTACCTTTGAAATTGAAAGGTTGGCAGCTCATAAACTCTTTGTAGCTACATTTTCTTGCTACAGAGGTTTCTCCTTGTCCGGTGTTCCTATTGGTATTGTTAGTATTTTCCATGGTAGCAGCTTGTGCTTCCAGAGATGCGGCAACACTATCAGGAACTAGTTTCCTGATGGCGGCCTAAGTCATGGCTGGTGCTACAGATGTTGATGTCCTCTTAGGAGCCATTCTATTAGCATTTACAAGACAACAAAAAATAAGAATCCATACAATGATATAGTCATATCATAAGTCATTGTCAAAATTTTCATACATAGTGATATTGAAATCATTTGACATAGATACTTATTTGATACGAGTTTTAACAAAGAAATACACATCTTTGATATTACATTGTAGGATATAACGAAAATTTTAGAATCTAAGATTTCCAAAGATGGACACTCTAACAAGCATCTGGCTCATTAAGTTCCTCGAGGACTGGTTCACTTTCCAGTGGTCGCGGTATGATCCATAATGAGTTATCTATCTCTGCGAAGATAGACTCATCAAAGGGATAGTCTGGTGATAGTGTAGTTGACCTAACTGGTGATGAAGATCCTACTGATGAAGACGGAGATAATGATATGGGTGATCCAACAAGAGGCTCAATGTCTCTAGGTGGTGTAGGTGGGATCATATGTTCAATATCTTAAGCATTAATCATATCCGGATACAAAGGTTCGAGAAAACCTGGTGGTAAGAGAGCCATAGTAACCTGGATACATAAAGATATGATACATGAATAACCTTAACATAGGGTATAGGATAGACAACCACGACATACATAAATCGGTATCATGAAACAGAGAGGTATAATGGAATCACAACTTCATTATGTCATAAACAACTTGTCTATATTTTTACATAACAAAATTTGACAAGTGTCGTTATTTATGCCACACATCCCGTGGTTGGATTCTAAACAAAAGATGTAAATGACAAAGATCTAGTCTAGTAGTCTGGTGGTCCTCCCTTGTGGTTCTTGAGCTTACGGATCTTGTCCAGAAGACTCTTCATATCTGCTTGGTGGCGAACCTGGATATCCTCGATGGCCATCTCTAGAGTATAAATCCTGACGCGAGCAAGAACAATCTCGTCGTCAAGCCTTATTTGCTCTCTCTAAAATCTCAAAATCTGGGTACAGGCTTCTTAAATTTTGGTTTCTAGTTGGTTAAAATCTCGCTGTATGATTACTCGACCATTACCAAGATCTTCTATCTTATCTTCCATATGCTCAATGCGCTCGAGAGGGAGCTCATCTAAGTGATTCAAAATAGTCTCGATCTGTTCCTCATGGCGCTCTAGACGCGTCACATAAGAACTCTCTCTAGTCTCAAATACCTGAGGTGGGGCAGAGGAATCAGTAGAGAAGGATGATATGAGGTGGCAAAATCTCTTCGGGAAGAAAGAAATCTCAGGGATCAAATAGTGGTGATGATGGTAACACTAGAGATGGAGGCAAAACAGTTGGCGGAGCAATAGAAGCTCGTGGTGGTGGAATAGGTGATTCATTATTAGTAGCATTATATGTTTGCATGACCTTCATATATGGATCATCGTAGAAAGGTGAGATGGCTAACGAGGCTAAAAGATCCTTAGATAAATCCTCTGAAGGGTCAGAAGAAGTGTTTCCCGATAAAGCTGGGGAATAGTTCAGTGAAGCCGGGGTATAGTCAGGAGTGATTGTAGAGGAAAAAGCATCCTCAATATAGGAATCAGATAGGACGATAATAGGGTGGGTGGATGAAGACCATAATTATGTAACAAACCCAGTGTAAAATACATAAGTTATTTTATATAATAGTTTATGTATCTTTAACATACTATTAAGGAAAAAAAGTGGCGTCGGATGGACTTTCTTGCATGAAAAGTAGTTTTATAGTTTAGGTTTAACCTTATTCTCTTAAAACCTGGCCTCTGATACCCAATCTGTAACACCCCTCTATTTGACCATGATAGCAGCGGAAGCTAAATTGGGGTATTTCTTCAATGAATTAACAGTCATAAAAATAGAGAAAACGGATCAAAAGAGAGTTTTGGAAAATTTAGTTATTCATTTAATATTTTTTCAGAGTTTTACAAGGAAAGTCCAAAATCATTGAAAACATAGAGTTTGAATGATAACAAGTTTGGACGTCCTCAAGTTTAATGCCACTCCGTGCCATAGGTTGCTCAATTACCTGAGATAAACATACTACACAAAGGTTGAGTGAAATTCACAGGTTTGAAATGTAATAGTTGATACAATTCAATGTAATAGTAAGATTTTAAAGAAACAATTATCATGGTAAACAATATTATATTATTGCACTAAGCTCATGACACTGAAGCCTTAAGTAAATGTTATTCATAAGTTGTTGCCCCAACCGGGTACTTTGCTAAACACCCAAAGTACCTCAAATGAAATGCGTTCGCTGGCCATGTATGTACCAGAACCTGGACGGGGAAGTCTAATCCCAATAGATTTATTCACGGCATTCACGCTTACTTAGCAAAGTAATTAACAGTTCATGATAGTGGGGCCTTATGGCCAATGGAGGTACTTAGGTAATAATATATCAGGATAGCATACAGTTGGAAAATACTTGTATTCATGTTTATAGCATGTATCTCCCCACGGAGTTAGAAAACATGTAAAGGTGGGACTATGAACTCATTTTGATAAGGTAGTTGATTGATTTGAAATTTAATTCAAATGAAAGTAAACAGCCTCGTCACGCAACCTGGGGTAATATGTCAAGTCTTAGTTTGATTGTTTATATTTCAAACTTTATTTAATAAAGTTTATAGTAAATGATTTTGGTTTATTAGTTAATAAAAACATCGTATCACTGTTCGGGCTATCATAATCCATAGGTCATGTAGTAAATGTTTGAGGAGCTAGGACACTTTAAATTGTAAATCCAGCAACTCGTCAAAACATCTACCCAAATGAAATCCCCTCACATGAAATTCCCTAGTAACGTGATACGTTAGAGTTTAATTGATAGAATTTTATCTTTTTAAGTTTTTTCAAAAGCTAGTGGATGATAAATTATGTTAAATATATAACATAATTATTTTATAGTGTTTCGATCGACGAATAATAACGACAAATGTGTCGGGCTTTAATAAAATCGAGCCTGATAATGTTAAATATATTTTTATAATTAAATATAAAAATATTACATTATATACCTTTAAGAATTCAAAAATGACAATATATACCCTTGGTATATATTAATTTACAAATTTAACCCTTTACTTTATATCTTTAAACATTTAAACCCTTAATTTTAAAATATGGCAAAACAGCCCCTTATAGTTTAACTTTAGAGTAATTACAGTTTCATCCCCTCTAGTTATAAGTTTTAAGAATGTTACAATATATACCCCTTTGCATGAAACGTTTTGCATTTTAAGTCCAAAATCCATAATTCTTGTATTTTTGATCTAAAAATCAATTTGCAGCATATAGCTTATTACTATAAGCTAAAATAAGTAGGTTTAACAAGTTTATAGCTTATGAAATTAGATTATGAGCTCGAAATCTCAAAATGGGCGCGTTTGGTTTTGAAATAATAAGCCGATGGGTTAGGGCTTTTGGGGTTTGTTTTTAAGTTTATAAAAATGATAGAATAGCTTATTAGAATAGCTTATAATCAGCTTATAGCTTATAGCTTATTAGGGTTTATGAAAAAGGTTTTAGGGTTTTTAAAGGCGCGTGTTTGGTTTGCTAAACCACAGTAGGCTAAGGGTTACTAGGGCTTATTCCAAGTGATCTTAAAGATGAATAGAAGCTTAATAAGATTAGAACAAGCTTTAGTTAGCTTATTTAGGGTTTCAACTAGATTAGGGCATTAATATGGGTCAAACTAAGGCATGGTTAGGGTTCTGTTTGGTTTTATGATTTCAAAAGAGTTTTAACTTGATCAAATGGTTATAACATAGTTCATACATGATCTTAAATGTATAAGAACTTACAGAACAAGTAAAAAAACTTACTAGCACACAAAATGGGCGAAAATGGGTCGAAACAAGTAAATGAGACCTGAAACCTTTTTAGGGGATAAATCAAGGACCTTTTCTTTTTAACTTGGCTTCTAATTGATGTATAATTTCTCTCTTTTTTTCCTAAGCTTGGTTAGATCATGATTTAGAGGTATGGTTTAAGTTTTGGTAATTGTGTTTTTGAACGTGTGCATTGCTGCATGTGTTTAGTTTTTTTTTTTTTTATATAGTGTTCGAAACACTTAGAGACCAAGTTTGGGGGAAGTAGTGACCAAGGTGTAGTAGAGTAGTGACCAAAGGATGCTAGGTATGACGAGGTAGAGAGGGGTTCGGTTAAACAAGGAGGTGACTAAGAGTCCAAGTTGGGGTGCAAGATGACTAGTAGCTTACAAGGAGGTGACAAGGATGTGAAGGAGGCTAGCAAGGTGGTAACAAGGTGGTGGTGAGGTGGCGGCATGGTGGTAAAAGGGTGGTTGATTGGTTTAAACTAGGTTCAAAACTAGTTTAGAGGTATCGGGTTGTTTAAGGTTTTCGGGTTAGATTTTTAAGGTTTTAGGACAAGTGTCGAATGAAATGGAGGGAAAGAAATGTTTAAATGTGGTGCATTAGAGTGTTGTAACTTGTGCAAGAAAGGTTGTACGAAATACCTTAGAAAAATGGAAGGAAAATGGGCTTATTTGAATTCATGCATTGTCGACTTGTACTTTGGGCTTTAAAGTGTTGTACATTGGTTTTGGAGGGAAAAGATATTCAAAAGTTATGAATTGTAACCTTTTACACATGCCTTAAAAGCTTGTACATTTGGATTGCATGTTAACATTACATGTAGTTAGGGTTTTGTTATAAACGTTAACGTTTAAAATCCGTTTTGATATAACGTTATGGAAAGTACGTTAAATAGATAACGTATGGATTTTAGAACATATTACTTGACATATTAGAATGTTTATTGGACATAAACGTTGATGGAATCGGCATTGGTAGGTTGCGTGAGCACGTTTACTTTGGTTATGTAAGTTACGTTACATCATGGATGGTATAAAACAAAAATCTTTCCATGAAAATGGTTGCATCTAATTTAATAGATGGAAATTACACTGAGGAAAATTGCATCTAATTTAATAGATGGATAATTACATAAGGGAAAATTATGGGTTGTTATAATAGACATTACTTTACATTACATAAACATATACTTAACACTTTTCCAATTAGTGCTTCATATTCTAGGCCTCATTCACAATCCCTTAAGTTTATGGCAAAATAACATATACCACATTACATAATCATTCTATGTCCATACATTTTTTTCTATTTGCCGCAAGCACTTAACTACCTTATAACTAAGGCATTCGCATTCTTCATTACTTAAACTTACGACAACACATCTACGAGTGGTCTAAGTTTAGGCATCCTATAGTAGAAACCTACTTCTCTTAGACCGAAGCTCTGATACCAAGTTGAAACGCCCCTTTCCAGACTTAAAGTTTGACTAAAAATCAAAAACTTTTGCGGAAACGCATGACTGGGAATGACCTTGTGTCATTCCTTAATATACTTTATAAAATGCGTTACAATGAGACCCTTGAAAGTTTCATTATCATAAAGTAGACTCTATAAGCTTTACAACGATATAAAGAACTCAATCTAACTCTTTACGGTTTGGTTTTTACAGCAAAAACAAATTTGACAAAAACCTTATCTGACATGAGGCTACGCCGTAACCACTATGATTACGTCGTATCCTCATTTCACTCTTTTTGTTACGGCGTAACAAAAAAATTACGCCACTACATAAGGTCATTTTACCCCCCCAAGGAAACCCCTTTTTACTCAAAACTCAACTACATTGATCCCAAACTTCATAAGACCTTCCAGAAATCATTAACATCCATAAGACATCAATTACCATAACATACTTGGTCTAAATGACCCAGAAATATCTACTTTACGGGGTTTACCAAACACCGATTTCGACCCTTTTACATACCCTTAACAACCAACTAAATCAAATGACTCTTAACCATTACAGTCAACCACATTTACATGACACTTTGACACTTTAACACATTCATAAACAAACCGTTAGACACATAGGGTTCAACCTTGATATGAGCTTGGTAACTAGTACTAAGCTCCTACGAACATCTTTATTTATACCTAATCCTTGCTTTCAACCATAACCTTTTACCAAACGCTTTAACTTCTTCGCAAGAACCTACAAAACATTAAACATCTAAACCGTAAGTATTATGCTTGTAAGTAATAGACATACAAGTCATTTGTTATCCATAAGATTCACAAGCTAACAAGAATGATCCGGAGGTCGGGGAGGATTAAACAAATAGAAAACCATATTATTAGTGAGAGAAAAGGGAAGATGTGTGTGTTCTAGAGAGAGAAACACACACACCTTATTACAAGATTATGAATCCTCACCCCTCCATGGAAGTATGGAGGGGGTATATATAACCAGTATTGGGTCAAGACAAGGGACACTAGACTATCTTTAACAGTTATAGTCCTGTAGATGTCTTTGCCCATGAAAAACTAATGTAAATGCCATACATATCACCGAATATGTACACCAATTATAAGGCGAGAACAATCTTCACCCAATAATGAGTATATATGGAATTACTACAATGTTCCTATCTTGTACAAATAACCATAAATAACATCTTCCAAAGCCTTCCCAAAGATTGAAGATGACTACGAATTCTCACTGGTCTGTGAAACTGTACTCCCAGTTGGATCTTCATTGTCTAAACTTGTACAGGGAAACCATTGTAGTAATGACATAACTTGATTCAACTTTCCCCCCAAATCATGCAGCCATGTCTTGAAAAGCTTTCTTCATAGACACCTTTTTGGGCAATTTCTGAATCACTTCCCCCACAAACCAACAACTCTCTCTATCTTCAAGTCAGACACTTTCTAATACTATTGTCTGTCTAGCTTATGCAACAATCATTCTACTTGAGCGTCTAAGACTCTCGTGCATCAACGTCAGACAATTTTGGTAAAGCAAACCACACCAACGACCACTACTTCTTGTCATTAGGACTTGGTGAAATATTTGTTCGTTGGGTACATGACGAGAAATCAGTCAACAATTCTTCTCAACGTATTGCAAAAAAAAAAAAAAAAAAAAAATTAAAAAAAGTAATAAATTATACGTCATAAACAGCTAAGTTAAGTATGATACACAACTTTTCCCTTGGAAGTTAACATGGTTACATCAAAGTCCAACTAAGATCCCGATGTACACAGTTTTCCCCCATGATGGTTGCGAACACTCGGAAAGCATCATTGTCACTGTTTCGCCATATACTCGAGAAGTTCTTGTCTTAAGCACAAATCCCAATCTCCCCAATATCGAAGCAATACTCTGCTTGTCTACAGAAATCGTAAGAGAAAATGAAGCAAGTAATCAAGAAAACTTGTATAAACAATGTCCTTGGTAATGAATGGATCGCTTGTAAGAGACTTTAAAAATTGTACTTATACTTTGAAGTACCATTGTCTTTGGAATGTCCCGGTGAGAATTGCTCCTGAATTAACAATCTAACCATGAAACTCTCTGCGGCTAACATTTACCAACTCGAATTCTATGTCAGCTATTGTTAAGATCACTTGTGAAGTAAAACCTATATGCCAAACTTGGAAAATCGAAGTAAAATCCCACCACATTTGTTACTAATAAATCTTGGCACTGTTGTTGATTGAAGAAACGTGCAAGATTAAATCTATAATAACTCTATACCAACCAAGAAAAAGTATAAGAAGTACAACACCTCTTGAAATTACCACATCGTTCTTCTGCGTGTGACAACTGAGTACTACAAAGTAACTCCTTTTGGGTGTATGAGTTAACCAGTGTTGCAACCAACCACCCCTAACTCTGCTAGTAACTATATAATTCAAGTCTCAATCATACCGTTGTACGTTCAAAGCAAGTCATCAATCGATAGATTGGGTTTGTAAGAAAAGGGTAAAAAATAGAAGGAATTCTCGTATGATGAAATAAGTAGATACGCCTTCGAGTAGACCACTTTAATCGTCAAGTAGGTAATACCAAATCAACTTCGTGATCGACTTGTCATGTAATCCGAAACTTAGCGTTGTCATTATAAATCTTATTTCGATCGAGTTTTTCTAAAGTGTTATGTATCGTAGTTTTGTTGTGTTGTTTGAAGATCAATTTAACATTCACGGGATTTTACAATCTATGATTAAACCGATAAATGAAATTAAACGGGATTTTACAAAATATCAATAGAAAACCGTGAAATGTTTGATTATCGAATCAAGCGGAAGCGAAAAATGTCCCAAAAAAAAACTGAAAATTGGTCAAAAAATCATAGAAAATAATGTTTTGGCCTCGAAAAACCTTAACCAGCTAAAGAGGTGGTTACATGCGTGATCCGGCTTGTTTTTCATCTCGATTGAGAGGTCAAGGGCGCTAAACGGGACTTACGGATCAAAAGTTATGGCTGGTTTTAACTGAAACCCTTCGTCACACAAGTTGTAGCTAAAAAAATTTCGTTCGCATAGAAGGGGAAAGTATGGAATCCAAAAAAAAATGCTCGTGAAACTCGACCCTACTCGTTCGATTTTCCCGCTCGTTCTAAAAGTTCGACTCGTTCGATCCCTGCTCGGTTCGAAGTCCGGATCGTTCGATCCCGCTCGTTCGATCCGCTCGTTCGATCCGCTCGTTCGATCCGCTCGTTCGATCCGCTAGTTCGGTCCGCTAGTTCGGTCCGCTCGTTCGGTCCGCTAGTTCGGTCCGCTAGTTCGGTCCGCTAGTTCGGTTGTCACTAGTTCGATGCTCACTTGTTCGATGCTCACTAGTTCGATGATTTCTTGTTCGATCCAAACACACTCCCCTCGTTCGATCCAAACAGCAGTTCACTCGTTCGATCCAAGTAGCAGTTCACTCGTTCGATCCAAATAGTAGTTCACTCGTTCGATCCAAACTCGTACTTTGGACGTTTTTATCTTCTTTTGAACGTGCGTATGACTTAGCAACGCATGAAAGAACCACGAGGACACGCTATTAAGCCAAGTAACAACGCCGAACCGCTTTGCTTAATAAAGAACGAAATCACTAACACAACACACTCGAATACAATACACCCCCGGTTAGCTCTTGATACCAATTGTTATCCATAAGATTCACAAGCTAACAAGAATGATCCGGAGGTCGGGGAGGATTAAACAAATAGAAAGCCATATTATTAGTGAGAGAAAAGGGAAGATGTGTGTGTTCTAGAGAGAGAAACACACACACCTTATTACAAAATTATGAATCCTCACCCCTCCATGGAAGTATGGAGGGGGTATATATAGGTCAAGACAAGGGACACTATACTATCTTAACAGTTATAGTCCCTGTAGTACTTGCCTAATGAAAACTAATGTAATTCCGATATGTCACCATATTTTAAGGCTAACACAAGCGTAATAGGAAAAAGTACATCCTCGTTATTGTGGATGATTACTCTCGGTTCACATGGGTGAAGTTTCTAGCATCAAAGGATGAAGCGCTTGATTTTATAATCAAGTTTCTAAAAATGATTCAAGTTAGATTGAATGCAACTGTAAGGAACATTTGCATAGATAATGGAACTGAGTTTGTTAATCAAACTATGCGAGACTACTATGAACAGGTTGGCATCTCTCACGAAACATCGGTTGCGCAAACTCCACAACAAAATGGTGTTGTTGAACGGCGAAATTATACTCTTGTTGAAGACGCTCGTACAACGTTAATCTATGCAAAAGCTCCTTTATATCTATATGGGCCAAAGCAGTTGCTACCGCATGTTACACCCAAAACCGATCCATGATAGAAAAATTCCTTATGAGCTCTTACATGATAGAAAACCAATTTATCCTACCTTTATGTTTTGGTGCACTTTGTTATCCAAACAATGATAGTGAGAATTTGGGCAAACTTCAAGCTAAAGCTGATATAGGTATTTTTGTCGGATATGCTCCAAAGAAGAAAGCTTACCGTATTTACAACCGACGTACGAAAAAAATAATTGAAACCATCCATGTCGACTTTGATGAGCTGACGGCAATAGCTTCTGAACAAAGTAGTTTAGAACCCGCGCTTCATGAGATGACTCCTGCAACACCTAGTTCAGGACTCGTTCCAAACCCTCCTCCTTCAGCACCGTTTGTAACACCATCAAGGAAAGAATAGGATCTTGTGTTTCAGCCAGTGTTTGATGAATTCTACTCTTTTCCAGCTAGAGTTGCCTCTCCAGTTCATGTAGAAGAAGCTCCTACTCTTGTTGAGTCAACTGGTTTATCTTCCACAACAACAGTTGATCAAGATGCACCTTCTCCAAGTACTTCACAAACCACTCCATAACTATAATCCCAAGTAATCCCTCTCAGTGCTAAAGAAAAGTCACATGACCTTGAGGTTGCACATATGAGTAACGATCCTTATTTTGGCATTCCAATTCCAGAAACTGTTTCTGAAGAATCCTCATCATCGGATGTTATCTCTACTACTGTGCACCCAGACGCTCCAATCTCAGAACACCCAATAAAATGGACAAAAGATCATCCGATACAAAACATAATTGGTGAACTCTCCAGACCTGTTTCCACACGACTCCAACTACATGAACAAGCCCTGTTCTGCTATTATGATGCCTTCTTAACTTCAGTTGAACCAAATACATACAAAGAAGCATTAACTCATTCATGCTGGATTGAGGCAATGCAAGAAGAGCTAAATGAATTCGAACGTCTTGAAGTTTAGGAACTTGTTCCTCCTCCAGATAAAGTGATGGTTATCACCTTAAAATGGATTTATAAGGTGAAATTGGATGAATTGGGAGGAATCTTAAAAAACAAGGCTAGATAGGTAGCTCATAGATACCATCAATAAGAGGGATTTGATTTCGAAGAATCCTTTGCTCCCGTTGCTAGACTAGAGGCCGTTCGGATATTTCTCGCATTTACTGCTCATATGAATATGACCGTCTACCAGATGGATGTGAAAACGGCATTCTTAAATGGTATCTTACGTGAAGAAGTCTACGTTAGTTAGCCGGGCGGATTTGTAGATCCAGACAATCCTAATCACGTGTACAGACTGAAGAAAGCTCTTTATGGGTTGAAACAGGTTTCACGCGCGTGGTATGATCTATTGTCATCGTTTTTGCTATCTCAAGGATTCTTCAAAGGCACGATTGATCCCACATTGTTCATCAGCAGAAAAGGCAAAGATATCCTCCTGGTATAAATCTGTGTTGACGATATTATTTTTGCTTCTACTACTACTGAACTATGTGATAAAGTTTTTGAGATAATGTGTTCTAAATTCAAGATGTCAATGATGGGCAAAATATTATTTTTTAGGACTACAAATTTCACAGAGTCTCAAAGGCATCTTTTTAAACCAATCAAAATATGCTCTAGAATCACTTAAGAAATATGGAATGGAATCTTGTGACCTAGTAGATACTCCAATGGTGGAGAAATCCAGACTGGATGAGGATACACAAGGAAAAGCCATTGATTCTACACATTATCGTGGCATGGTTAGCACCCTTATGTATCTAACATTCAATAGACCAGACCTGGTATATGCTGATTGTATGTGTGCTCGATATCAGGCACGGCCTACCAAAAGCACCTACATGCTGTAAAAAGAATCTTTCGATACCTAAGAGGAACCGTCAATCGAGGACTATGGTACTCGAAGGATTCTGCTATTGCTTGAACAACTTTTGCAGATGTTGATCATGCGGGTTATCAAGATACAAGACGTAGTACATCTAGAAGTATGCTGTAACACCCCCATTTTTACATATAGCAGTGGAAGCTAATCTGTGTAATAAGAAAAAGTGGTTGGTGGCTTTAAATAGGTAAAAAAGGATAGTATAAAAGAAAAGTGGGAAGGAGAAAACTTAGTAAAAGAAAACAGACCCCAGGACAGTTGGTTGTATGTGCGTTAAGTTATTGTGTGAGGTGCTTATAAAGGTTGAGTGGTAGAGGTTAGGGTTTTGAGCTATGTCACCCTGACTTCCCTATGCCTTTTTTTTTCTTTTCTTTTTGAAAAACTTTAAAAAACATAATTATAAATAAGCTGGAAAAAACTAACAGCTGTTAAAGAACTTGAGATTATTTTTGAAACGCTGATAATAAGGTCGAAAATGAGTCTTTAAAGATGACAATTAATTATTTTAACTAGGACTTAAATGGGAAACGTTTTTTTTGGCTTTTCTAACAAAATATAAGCAAAAGGAAAAAAAAGCAAAATAAGCAAAAACAAATAACTAGACAAACCTAATAAGCATATGGGAGCAAAAATAAGCCAAGAAAGTAGACAAAATAAGCACAGAAAGCTGAATTGATTTGAAGCTATGCTTGATTAACAGGACTAAGTAACAAAGGCATAATAATGGTTCTTTTTATAAACTAATATGCCTTAATGCACAGACTGGAATAGACAAATAGATACAATGTATGTCTAATAAGCTTATATGAAGAATTTAAGCAAGAACATCAAGCGATAAAGCATTGAAAAACCGCAAATAAAGCATTTTTGGCTAAACTGATATCAAACAGCCTATAGGGCATTTTTTGGCTATAATTTAACGCCCTTATTGGTTCCTCTGGCTTAAGGGTTATATGCTTAAAGCTGTGAACAAAAAGCTATAAAAATATGAAAAGAGAAAAGAGTTTGAAACAAAACCTACCTATGAAAAAGGCAAATGAAAAAGGGAAATAAACTTCATTAGCTGTGACTAGTTTACTTTCCAAAGACAAAGATAGCATTGATGAAGGCATTATTTAGACTACTTAATGAGATAAAATTTTAATCTAGCTTTAAACAGATGAAGAAGGGTTGCCCTAATGACCTCTTGATCTGCACTAAACATCATACTTTAAACTATTTAAGGAAGCTTATATAGTTTAACTGCTGAATTTTAACTATAAAAGACAGGAAAAAATTAAAGGACATAAATTCACTAATGGAAAAATACAAGGGGCTCACTTGATTATCTTTACTTATGCAATAGACACTAAATGATAAGTGTACACCAGACCGTAAATAGATTTTAGAGCAAGTGAAAAAAAAAACCAAGTATTGAATGGATTTGAGATCACAGACTTTGAAATGTATAGAAAACTCTTAAACATAACAAATACTGTAAAAAAGCTTTTAAAAATAACTAATGAAAAGATTAATTAACGCTTGTTTAAAGTGACAAAAGGACCCAAGGTGGTTTTTACCTATTTTGAACTCATTTGGGCCCTTGTGCCAAACACCTTTTTAATATTTACTTTTGCATTTTTACTTATGAAAAAGATGATTTTAAGCCTAGAAGATTTGAAAAGACAATTAAGTAAGCAGAGAAACAGAATAGCATAAACAAGCACTTAGATATATAACGCAGGTTTGTTATTTGAGTAAGCATAATGATAACTGCTTAACAGAAGGAAAAACAGCTCAAAACAATAGCTAACGTACAGCCTAAATTTATGAAAGAAAACTTGTTTCTAATACCCGCGCTTCGTCATTGACATTATAAAGCATAAAAACGCATGAAAAGAGACATCTAAATATATACTAAATAGAGGCCAAGAGAATTCAGAGAAGCCTGGTTTAATACTAAATAAGCAAATAAAGGTAGAGATTGGAAATGTAGATAAGGACGAGAATAATGTAAACTAATGGAACATAAGGACTTAATCTTTAAAGGCTTTTCTCATAAAACGCAAGGTATGCTCAATATAGCGTCAATGGGCTTGGTATCACAGAGCTTACTGGCTTGTATCCAATTAGAGCAGTTAATACTCCACTATGCTCTTTCCATTAGGAAGCTTATCGTTGCCAGAAAATCTAAATTAACGCTTATTTTGCTTAAACGCCAAAAACTTCAATATAGCTTGATAAACACAAGCCTATTTATGAAAAACTTGAACAAATTATTTCTAACCTACCCATAAAGCATAATAAGCAATGAAAAGACATAATAAGCATAAATAAGACAAATACAAGAAGGTTTAAACACTAAATAAGCAAATAAGTAGATTGAACTAGATAAGACAAAAATAAGCTAAATAAATGGACATAAGGACTTACTTAAGCCTTTGCTCAAAACAAGGCTATCAAATGCTCAATGAGCTTATCAACAAGCTTTGGCTTATCTAAATAAGCCAGTAAATACACATAAGCTCTTTCATTGTAAGCTTATCATCCGAAAAGCTAATAAATAATTTTCTTGACTCCAAAAACTCACTAAAGCTATAACAGGTTCTATAAGCTTATGAGAGCTTATAGAAAGGGTATTTTTTTTTGAACAAAAATAGCTTAATGTCATAAAAAATAAAAAAGGGACAGATTTGCATAAATTTAAAATTGGAATTTTCATTAACTTAAAAAGGTTACAATGCTTTTAAAATAAAATGGCAGAATAAAAACATTAATTTAAAACATTAAAAATGTAAATTATACTCCTAAGTTACACTACTCCTAGTTAACTCGTTCTTCTGTCTTCATTCTTTTTATATAAGCTGATGAAGTCTTTTGCCTTCTCTTACTTGTGTTTGTTGTGTTTTTGCTGTGTGAGGAAACCAAGCACCATCCTGACCCTTGAAATTTCTTGTTCACCAAGCTCACAAATCCCATCCCTTGATCTGGTATAACCAATAAGACTCTAACGGATTGCCAGCATGTATTGTTTGTTTGTGGAGTGGGGTTGTGGCGTTTTGGAGTGTAGTTGCAGGTGTGAGGTGAAAATGACAATGAACAGTGGGGTAGGGAGATTGGCGGGAATTAGGGAAGATAAACAGTAGCTTGATTTCAGGGTAAAGGTTTGGATTATTGGCAGAATAGGTCCCTCATTGTATATAGTGTAATTGCATGAATCGTCCTTTGTGGTGTTAAAAGGTTTTGGGGATTTGGCAAGATTAGTCCTCAAGGGTATATGGTTGTTTTACAAATTCAGTCCTTGTGGGACTAACAGTGAAAAGGGATGTTAGGGTTGAATGACTTAACGACAGTTAAGTCATTTGGGCCTTATATATGTTTGGGCCGGTTAATGTATTAAAGGTTTTTGGGTTTTTGACAAAGTTAAGTCTTATAAGACTTTCAAATAAAAGCTTAATGGGCTGTCCCAGCCCATTAAATAGGTATGGGTTGGCCCATTAACTTTTTCTTCGGTTTCGGCTCCGTCTTTGACTTTGACTTTTGTCGGGGTTGACTTTGACTTTTTGACTTTTGGCTCTGATTTTGACTTCTCTTCACGCTCTTTCCGTTCTCGTGCTCGGTTTTGTCGTTTTTGGCTTTGTTTTTTGACTTTTTCTTAGATATCCTTTACCTGCACAATACAAATGCAAAACATACAAATACAATGTATTTTTGGTACGTTTTTGGTCGTTTAAGTCCGTTTTTAATAGAAAATGGTATGTGTAATTAAGCACATACCAAAATCCCCCATGCTAAACTATTGCGTGTCCTCACGTAATGCTATAAGTAAACACTTAGAAAAACCAAGAATCACGATCCCCCTCGACTAATTACCTCGAAAAGTAGCTAAACATTCGTCAAGGGGAATGAAAGAATCAATAGCTTCAAAAAGCCTCGTTTTTACCATTTTTAAATATATACACTTATTTCCACACATATTTTTGTATTTTTCCTTCTTTTTTTGTACTTTTCTTTTTAAGCAACTAACTAACATGTTTGACTTTCATTATTTTATAATTGTTAGGGATCATAGAACAAGACGCATTTCAATCCTAAAATGCCCCAAAAAGGATAAATTCATAGTTTCCGACTTTTCACTTATTCCAAACCAAGCTTAAAACGAGATCACAGTTAAATACAAATAAAGATGTTAACACTACTCATTTTTGCAACTTGTGAACTTTTCTCTCCCGACAATTATTATATCTTAGGTGAATGTGCCATTTCGAATTTCAACCATGGATCAACGTTTTGCAAAATTTTCTATGCTTCACGTTCCATCCGAGAATAATGAGTTTGAAGGCGAGATCATCCCATGTAGTGACTTTCGTCTCGGCACATCCCAACCTTGCGGCTAAATGACCAGGCTTTTGACACCCCACAGAGACTAGTATCGGGACTCACAAACCTTTGGTTTCAAAAACTCTTAGGTTTCCCGTTTACACATAGCTTATTTAAAAACTTAAAATGAAATAGTCAAAGTTTAAAAGCATATTTAGATTTAACAAAAAGAGATTTTCATTTATTAATTTACACTTAATATTAAACATAACCATGATGCAATTGTAATCCTCGACCTTTTAGAAGGCTGCAACATCGGTTGTGAACCGACAAGATGCAGCAAACTTTTATCAGTCTCGGATTATTATTCTTACTATGGGCTTTTTTTAGAAGGCTGCAACATCGGTTGTGAGCCGGCAAGATGCGGCAAACTTTTATCAGCCCACAGTTTATAATTATTATTCCTTATTTTTTTTCATTTTTCATCATATTTTTCACCATTTTTCATTTTTTAATTCTCATTTCACACTTTATTTCACGATATAGAGAAGACTTCTTTTTGGAAAATTTAAGTATAAATTTGAACTAAGACTAAAATTATTGACTGACAATCGGAAAGATGTACATGGAAATTAGTTTAAGCTATGCTGGTTTTTTTCTGAAAATAAACAAGGGTCTTACCTGCTTATTAGAATAAGGCTGGTATTAAGCAAAAAGAGGCTGGGGGCTACTAGTAAAAAGAGTATAAAGAAAAGTGGGGTGAACTTGTAAATGAAATTAACTGAAAAAGACCCCAGGGCAGTTGGTTGTGTGTGCGTGTGTGAGGTGCTATAAAGGTTGAGTGGGTAGAGGTCAGGGGTTCGAGCCTTGCTCACCCCTGACTTCCCTACTCCCTTTTTTTTCTTTTCTTTTTGAAAAACTTTAAAAACAAAGTTATAAATAAGCTGAAAACTAACAACTTTAAAACTTGAGATTATTTTTGAAAAGCTATAATAAGCTCAGAAAATGAGCTTAAAGATGACAGTTAACTTATTTTACACTAGGACTTAAATGGGAAACAATTTAGCTTTTCTTAACAAAATAAGCAAAGGAAAAAGAAAAATAAGCAAAAACAAATAACTAGACAAACCTAATAAGCATATGGAAGCAAAAATAAGCCAAGAAAGCAGACAAATAAGCACAGAAAAGCTGAATTGAATTTGACAGAATGCTTGATTAACACTAAGTAACAAAGGCTAACTAATGGCTTCTTTTTATAACTAATAAGCTTAATGCACAGATGAATAAGCACAAATAGATACAAAGCTATGTCTAATAAGCATATATGAAGAAATTTAAGCAAAGAAATCAAGCTGATAAGCACTGAAAACCAAATAAGTACTTTTGGCTAAACTGATATCAAACAGCCTATAGGGGCACTTTTGGGCTTAATTTTAAGCCCCTTATTGGATCCTTATGGCTTAAGGGCTTATATGCCCTTAAAGCTTGAACAAAAAGCTACAAAAATATGAAAAGAGAAAGGAGTTTGAAACAAAACCTAGCTATGAAAAAGGCAAATGAAAAAGGGAATAATACTCAGTAGCTGCTGACTAGGTTTACTTTAAAAGACAAAGATGGCTTGATGAAGGCCTAATTTAGACTACTTAATGAAGATAAAATTTAAATCTAAGCTAAAACAGATGAAGAAGGGTGCCTAATGACCTTATGCACTAAAAATCATAACTTAAAACTAATAAGAGCTTATATAGTTTAACTGCTGAATTTTAACTAATCAAAGACAGGAAAAACTTAAGGACAGAAATACACTAATGGGAAAAATACCAATGGACACTTGATTATCTCTTAACCTTACTGCATTAGACACTAAATGAAAGGGTACACCAGACCCTTAAATAGACTTTTAGAGCAACAATGAAAAAAAACCAAAAGTTTGAAATGGATTTGAGATCACAGACTTTGACAATGTATAGAAAACACCTTAAAACTTAACATTACTTGTAAAAGCTTTGTAAAAACTAATGAAAAGACTTAATTAAAGCTTGTTAAAGCTGACAAAGTGACCCAAGGTGGTTTTCTACCTATTTTGACCCATTTTGGCCCTTGTGCCAAACACCCCTTTAAATATTTGATTTTGCATTTTAACTTATGAAAAAGAGATTTAAGCCAAGATTTTGAAAGACAAGTTATAAGCCAGAAACAAAAAGCATAAACAAGCACTTTTAACAGATTATAAGCACTAATGATAAGCTAACAAGAAAAAGCTCAAAATAGCTAAACACAAGCCTATTTATGAAAAACTTGAACAAATTGTTTCTAACCTACCCATAAAGCATAATAAGCAATGAAAAGACATAATAAGCATAAATAAGACAAATACAAGCAGGTTTAAACACTAAATAAGCAAATAAGTAGATTGAACTAGATAAGACAGAAATAAGCTAAATAAAAGGACATAAGGACTTACTTAAGCCTTTGCTCAAAACAAGGCTATCAAATGCTCAATGAGCTTATCAACAAGCTCTGGCTTATCCAAATAAGCCAGTAAATACCCATAAGCTCTTCCATTGTAAGCTTATCATCCGAAAAGCTAATAACTAATTTTCTTGACTCCAAAAACTCACTAAAGCTATAACAGGTTCTATAAGCTTATGAGAGCTTATAGAAAGGGTTTTTTTGAACAAAAATAGCTTAATGTCATAAAAAATAAAAAAGGGACAGATTTGCATAAACTTAAAATTGGAATTTTCATTAACTTAAAAAGGTTACAATGCTTTTAAAATAAAATGACAGAATAAAAACATTAATTTAAAACATTAAAAAAGTAAATTATACTCCTAAGTTACACTACTCCTAGTTAAATCGTTCTTCTATCTTCATTCTTTTTATATAAGCTGATGAAGTCCTTTTCCTTCTCTTTCTTGTGTTTGTTTTGTTTTTGCTGTGTGAGGAAACCAAGCACCATCCTGACCCTTGAAATTTCTTGTTCACCAAGCTCACAAATAACAGCCCTTGATTTGGTATAACCAATAAGACTCTAAGGGATTGCCAGCGTGTATTGCTTGTTTATGGAGTGGGGTTGTGGTGTTTTGGAGTGTAGTTGCAGGTGTGGGGTGAAAACGACAATGAATAGTGGGGTAGGGAGATTGGCGAGAATTAAGGAAGGTAAACAGTAGCTTGATTTCAAGGTAAAGGTTTGGATTATTGGCAGAATAGGTCCCTCGTTATATATAGTGTAATTGCATGAATCGTCCTTTGTGGTGTTAAAAGGTTTTGGGGATTTGGCAAGATTAGTCCTCAAGGGTATATGGTTGTTTTACAAATTCAGTCCTTGTGGGACTAACAGTGAAATGGGATGTTAGGGTTGAATGACTTAACAACAATTAAGTCATTTGGGCCTTATATATGTTTGGGTCGGTTAATGTATTAAAGGTTTTTGGGTTTTTGACAAAGTTAAGTCTTATAAGACTTTCAAATAAAAGCTTAATGGGCTGTCCCGACCCATTAAATGGGTACAGGTTGGCCCATTAACTTTTTTTTCGGTTTCGGCTTCGTCTTTGACTTTGACTTTTGTCGGGGTTGACTTTGACTTTTTGACTTTTGGCTATGATTTTGACTTCTCTTCACGCTCTTTCCGTTCTCGTGGTCGGTTTAGTCATTTTTTGGCTTTGTTTTTTTAACTTTTTCTTAGATATCCTTTACCTACACAATACAAATGCAAAACATACAAATACAATGTATGTTTGGTACATTTTTGGTCGTTTAAGTCCGTTTTTAATAGAAAATGGTATGTGTAATTAAGCACATACCATGGATCCAGACAATCCTAATCACGTGTACAGACTGAAGAAAGCTCTTTATGGGTTGAAACAGGCTTTACGCACGTGGTATGATCTATTGTCATCGTTTATGCTATCTCAAGGATTCTTCAAAGCCACGATTGATCCCACATTGTTCATCAGCAGAAAAGGCAAAGATATCCTCCTGGTATAAATCTATGTTGACGATATTATTTTTGCTTCTACTACTACTGAACTATGTGATAAATTTTTTAAGATAATGTGTTCTAAATTCAAGATGTCAATGATGGGCAAAATATCAGTTTTTTAGGACTACAGATTTCACAGAGTCTCAAAGGCATCTTTTTAAACCAATCAAAATATGCTCTAGAATCACTTAAGAAATACGGAATGGAATCTTGTGACCCAGTAGATACTCCAATGGTGGAGAAATCCAAACTGGATGAGGATACACAAGGAAAAGCCATTGATTCTACACATTATCGTGGCATGGTTAGCACCCTTATGTATCTAACATCCAATAGACCAGACCTGGTATATGCTGATTGTATGTGTGCTCGATATTAGGCACGGCCTACCAAAAAGTACCTACATGCTGTAAAAAGAATCTTTCGATACCTAAGAGGAACCATCAATCGAGGACTATGGTACTCGAAGGATTCTGCTATTGCTCGAACAACTTTTGCAGATGCTGATCATGGGGGTTGTCAAGATACAAGACGTAGTACATCTGGAAGTATGCAACTGTTGGGAGACAGACTTGTTAGCTGGTCATCAAAAAGGCAGAAAAGCGCTGTGATATCCAGTACAAAAGCTGAATATATAGCCTTGTCCGGCTGTTGTGCTCAAGTCCTTTGGATGATATCACAACTTACCGACTATGGCCTTGGATTTAATAAAATTCCAATGTACTGTGATAACGAAAGCGCTATTGCCTTATGCTGCAACAATGTTCAACATTCTCGATCAAAGCATATCGATATCAGATATCACTTCATAAAAGAGCAAGTGGAGAACGGAGTCGTCGAGCTTTACTTTGTCAAAACAGAATATCAGTTGGCGGACATCTTCACCAAGGATCTATGTCAAGAAAGAATTGAATTCCTTATCGACAAGCTGGGGATGAGAAGTTTTACTCCTGAGACTTTGAAAGAACTGGCAGATGAAGCAGAAGAATAGTGGTGGTACCTATTCTTATATCCTATGTATATTATGTATATATAAAATCACAAAAACACAAAAAGAAATTTCTCTCGTTATAAATTTTTTTATATTAAAAACAAAATACAAAATTAAAAAATAAAAAAAATATAAAAATATGGATCTATGGCATGTATTCTGAAAATCAATAACATTTACGGCCTTAGAAATGTCATTTAATAATGATACGAGGCTGTAAATGAAGTTCGAGCAGAAGTTCAAAAGCTTTTAAAACATACCAAAAATGGCTTGCTATTATTTCCGATAGCAACCCGGTCATCATCTTAAAGGCAAGTATTTCAAAAAGAAAACTTGGCCTAACAACGAGAATTAATTCTCGGGCATGGTCTATTTTATGACCATGCAAAGGCTTGTGATTACTTTGCATCACAACCCGTGCTTCCTATATTCCATGAGTGTACGTGTCAGTGCGCTTATGTGTTAAAATAAGAGAAATCTTATTTTCTATGGTGTTGTTTTTCAAATATTTATATCAAAAAGTCATCTGAAAATCATTTTCAAATACATTAAACCATTCAAATAACGACTACAACTCTTTAAATAGAAAACGGGTCATTGTTTGAGGGGGAGAAAATGTCAAATATCTTCTTTATAAAATCAGTTTGTGATAAAGGAAAATGTTTTAAACAATAACGGGTTAACAATTAAAGGGGAGTTAATTAAGTTTAGCTTATGTGAGCCTTATATGTTATGTGTTTATGCCTTTAGGGAGTATATGTGCAAATATAAGTTTCTAGGTATAATAGTTAAAAACATTAGGGACTATTTGTGCCATGTGTTAAACTTAAATAGCCTAATAAAACTTATATAAGAAACATGAAAAGGTTATGAAACTTGACGGGGCGATTGTGTCAAAAACAAATTTCATTTTATAACAAAATCACCCACCCCGTTTTTCTTCACACACAAACACACTCTTAGCAAAAAAAAATTCCCTCCTCTCACCCATTTAAAATCGCCATCTCTTGTTCTCCATTTCCAGTGATTAACAAGCAAAAGGTATAACTAAGAACATGTTTCCCACATCCTAAACTACATATACCTCAAAGGAATTAAAGTTTCATCTACGTTTGATCACGAAAACCCTAAATTTTGAATTAGGGTTCTTCAAAATCAAAAGTGATTAAAACCTTAAATTGAATGAGGGGTTTTGTTAGTTTAGGTGTGTAGAACACTCGGTTAAAATAGTTTCTTGATTGGTTAACATATGCTTATGATTTGGTTGATTCTTGTTTTTGAAATTTAGGAGAATAGGGAAATAAGGAAAAATATAAGTGGGTTTCGTGTAGGAAAGTGTTTATATGTATCCTTGAATGTGTTTGAGCCTTAAAACCTCATCCTTGTTTGTTGTTTCTAGTATGAATGCGTTAAAATGTTTAAACATGCTCGTTTTTGAATGTTCTTATCATTTCTGTGGTTAAAATCTGTTATGAATGCTTATGAGTGTTGTATAAATGATAGGCTAGTTAAATAATCATGTGATAAGACTTAAAATTTTTGTTTGTGGTATAAATGGTTGATGAAGGCGATTTAGCAAACGCCCTTTGAGAGGCGAGTTAACAACCGCCTTCTGAAGGCGAGTTAACAACACGCCTTCACGAGGCGATTTAACAACCCTATTAAGAGGCGATTTAACAACCCTCTATAGGCGGCGATTTAACAACCCTCAATAGGAGGCGATTTAGCAATGGATTTTAATGAATTTTAAGATTGAATTTTTTTCTGAAGGAAATTTATAACTCAAGTTAGGTAGCTAATTAAAAGGGTTTTAGCCGTACAATAGCAACGTACTTTCTCAAATGTTCCGTTTTGGTACGTGAACTTTTTTTTGTTCCACTTAATGTAACGAACTTTCAAGTTTTGTGTTAATTTGCACCAACCTTGACTGGCAACCGGGAAAAAAGTTATAAAACCGGAAAAAAGCCTACGTGGCATGTTTAATACTTTCTCTAATGTTCCGTTTTGGTACGTGAACTTTTTTATACACACGTTTTTATACTCACGTTTTTATACACTTTTTATACACGTTTTTATATACATTTGTATACACGATTTTATGCACACATTTTTACACATATTTTTATACACACATTTTTATACAAATATTTTTACACATACTATTATACACGTGTATAAAAACGTGTGCATAAAAACGTGTATAAAAATGTGTAACAAAATGTGTGCGACCGTATTGAGAGCTCACCCTAAAATTCTGTTTAAGAATGAAAAGTGGTGATGGATGCTCTTGCTCTTACTACCTTCTACTAAGCATTCCTAATCACTGCAAAAGTTCCTGCCATTTATATGCAAGTATTTTGGGCTACAGTTTCCGTTTATAAGTCATCCATCAGATTCACAATAAACAAGAAGAAAGTCTCTCACAATAAAATTGGGCTACAGTTTCTGTTTAAGATTGAATATTAAGGAATTTAACACTTCTCCAGTTTTGCCCTAAAATTCCTGGATAAAAGTTTGAAGACCTCCCACTGGAACATGATATCCTCTCTTTCATTAGAGATCTTGGGCACTCTAGAGACATCATCTACCTCACTGATGTGAGTGTTGACTACTTACACCAACCATGGAGAGCATTTGCTACCATCATCAACAAGTGCCTAAGTGGCAAAGAAACTGGAATGGACAAGATTCGTCTGTCCCGTGCTCAAATCCTCTAGGGTATGTTCTATAAGAAGAACATCGACTATGTGTATCTACTCTGGGAAGATTTCCTGTTCCAGATAGAAAACAAAGAAGCTAAGAAGACCAACAAGATGTCATACCCTAGATTCACAAAGATCATCATTGATTACTTCATGTCAAAGGATCAGTCTATTTCAAGAAGGAACAAGATGTTTTGGCACACTGCTCGAGATGACACCATGTTTACTGCTATGAGATGTATCTCCAGACATGAAGATACTCAAGTATATGGTACCATTCTCCCAAAGGACTTAACAAACCAAGCAATGTTGGAATCCAAAGCTTACAAGACATACTATGCTTTTGCTTCTGGAGAGAAAACTCCAAAACCAAAGTACGTTTGAAAGAAAGCTGATTCTGACACATC
>BQNB010024964.1:30269-60155 GCA_026074375.1 Tanacetum coccineum
CGGTTTCTGGCAGTTATAGCACAACTTACAAGGTGCATTCTCCGGGTGGAAAGTATAACACTTAGCACACTTAGGGTATGTGCTCACATTGTCGTTCCTGGGAGGAACTGTCGCCACAAACCCCAATCCAGTCTTAGATTTCTTATTTTCTTTCTACGTACTCCCTTGCTTACTTGATTCCTCCATCTCCTTCCTCTTATCACTTCCTTTAGTCAATGTCCCACAACGGACAGCCTCATCAGTGAGTATTCCAGCCGTCAAGATGGCACTCTAAATAGTAGTTGGTTGGGTCACCCAAAGCATACAACGGATTTAAGGTGCCAACCTACTGATGTACCTCTTGATACGCGAAGACTTCAGAGTAACCAAGTGAGGAACTAGTTTAGCCAGTTCATGGAACCTGTCAGTGTAGGCGACATGATTGGCTCCTACCATAGTGTGGTTCCAAAAATCATTCTCCAGTTTCTCCATCTTGTTGCTTGGATAGAACTCCTCTGCAAGCAACGCCCTAAAATCATTCCAACTCATACCGATTGTAGCTTCACAACCTATCGCTTGGACTTGTGTGTTTCACCAAGTCAAAGCTTTATTCACAAAACATCTAGCAGCATACCACACTCTCTGGTTCGCAGTACAACCACTATTATCAAACACCGACTCCATCTTTTCTATCCAACGGGTGAGTGCTATTGCACCACCCTTTCCATCAAACTCCTTAGGGTTACAAGCAGTGAAAGTCTTGTAGGAACATCCATTGTTCCCACCATTCACATTGGCAGTCACCTGAGTGACGATCTGAGGAATGATATTCTGCAACTGTTGTGCAATTATTGTAGAAATGTCAGGATTTGATTCTAGGCTCGGTTCCAGGGTCGGTTCTGGGGTCGGGTTTTGATGCGTAGGTCGAACCATGTTTCTATAAAAGGAAAGGAGTAATATATATTAAATGGGAGAAGACGAATTTCGATCCTATACTTCTATAATAGTATATATATACATACTACTATCATAATACTATACACCAATTCGTCAACACTAACCAATGTAATCATACTTGCAAGTCCACTTGTGCTGGGGCGCGTGAATAATTATGTTGGCCACCATAATTATAGAGGCTCCCTAGCACAAACGTACTCCTCCTATGACGACACTTCTTAGTTTAACACAACATTCACATACAATTCATTTAATCACATAAGGAACAATTTCAACTATAACTCCATCCATTTCATAAAATACCAAATCAATATCCAAAACACCAAACCCAATATTCAAAATTAACAATTCCTAAAACATGGTTCCGACTAAAGACCGACAAATAAGCCTAAAATGGATGACAAAGAGGATGCCCTAAGGCTAACTACTAGCTGTAGATTCAAGATCTGAGTCGCTGTCTGATATCACATACTCTATCTTTTCCTAAATTTTCTTCGACCCTTCATTCTCCTCCACTTCTTCTTTCGTTGTTAACTTGTACCCACGAAACTTTCCAGGAATCTTGATGACAATTCCCTCCTTAGTTGTCTCCTTTGTCTTCCATTCCATGACTGACTCTCCCCTAATCTCCTTTATGGTCATCTTCTCATCAATATGGCATGGGCAAAGAGCAATTGGAACTCGGGTCCTACGATTTGTTCTCTTCATCCTAAGTCATGACCCTATGTCAATGAAACTCCTACGCCTGGTTGCAAAGACGGTTCCCCAACGGAACTTCTTATGGAAATAGGAAGGCATAACTAACTAATAACAAGGCAATATGCACTAAATCAGCTATAGGTAGGTGACAAAACTAAGGCGATAACTTAACAAAATAGGAAATATAAAAGCTACGCAAAATAGAGGGGAAGCATAGCAGTTATAAAAATAAACACTTGAGCCCTAAATGCATCTACACGAAGGACCCCTAGGTTATTGTCTAGGTTTAACCACCTACTTCTCTATAACCAAAGGCTCTGATACCAATCTGTCACACCCCGCCAAGGTGGAAACGCAAGGCGCGACGAGAAAGGGAATCATCACAACACATTAGCGTATATATAGAGAACTAAAACATGCATAAAATACAATGTATAGACATGCAGTGTCATGAAAATACACAAACACATCAACAAAATCCAAAAGGCGTCTGACATTGAAAATGAAGGCAGTTCATGCCAACGTCATGACATGCAAACATTCATACATCCTAACAAAGCAAAACAATTAACATTCAACATCCAAAACAAATAACGAAATCTAAATAACTAAACTTCGTCAGCTGCCTACGGTCCATCTAGCTACTTTTCCTAACTTTAATCTCATCCTGCTGAATACCTAAAAATAATGCTTATACGTCAACACAATGGTTAGTGAGAAACATAGGTTTTCAGACACACATATTCAATCCTTTTCCAAAATCATTAACCGAATTACTATGATTATAAAACAATACTTTTGCATAACAATTATGCTAACATACAAGCTAACATGCAATTCAACCAATCAACCACACAAACACCAAGCAGACAGCCTCAATCGCTCTTGGATCATACCAAATCTTTTTTCCTCTAGCTCAGACCATGGATACCCGCAAGTAACCCTCCTGACTAGGCAACAATACATCATTATCATATCACATAACATGTAGCACATAACGCATATCAGTCACATAATAGTCCATGCATTTACACTAACACATAATCACAGCAATTTAAAACTCATTTCAACACTTGCATCATTTCCATCCCAAGTTTAAAACACAATAAAAAGTGGGACTATGTAACTCACTTGAATGCTCAAAACGCAGCTTCCAATTCCTATCACGCAACTATACAAATAAATAAACACGGTTACACGCGACCAAGATAAAAGCTCTAGTCCATGTAACACACATATGATGGATGTCTAAGGGTTTGATTAACCATCATGGGTCACCCCGACACCATGCCCAACCTTAACCACCTCATTAACACATTACACTAGTTAACTACAATTTATTCAAAAATGCAGAATTTTAGTGTATCTTTACTAACTTAAAAACCTTACTTGCTGACCTCCATAAATTATACCAAAAATCACCTAAGTTCATTTATGAGTTTACTAACTACCTTGTGATTCCCAATTACTCATTACATGTGCAACTATCCTAAATAAAATCCAACTTTAAAATTATCCCAATTCGGATCTGATTACACACTAAAATGTATGGCCCTAACTACCATACATAGACACAAAATCAGAAGTTATCCTTCTAGGGTATCTTTATATACATATTGAACTTAACCACTGTAGATTGGCTAATCCTAATTATACTTTTAAGTTAGGGTTATACCCTCCTAAACATGACCTAATTCTGACCCGTATTTACTGTTTTGACAACTTTTCTTGTAACCAACGTTTGACCAACTTCAAAAACTCAAAATCATTCTAGGCCAGACGTTTTGAAAAATAGACTCTTTGAAATTCAATTTAGGCTTTTGAATCATATCAAAACACATTTCTATCATCAAGATATCATCAGTTGAACACAGCCCTAAATTCTGCTCAACTCTAAATCATAAATTAACGCGATCTAACCCTAACCATTTACACCAATATGATCCTAATTAAACCCTAATCTCTCTAGCATGATTAACACATCCTTAATTATAGAAGTTTTTAAAACCCTAAAGATCCACCATATTAATTGTTACATGATTTAAAGAAAACTAAACAACTAGGGTTAATGAACATACCTAAACCTTGATTCTTGAACACTAAATCACCAACTTGTTCTTGATTAAAAAAAATCTTTTTTTTCTTCTGCTTGAGGGTTTTGGCCGATCACAAGGGAAGAGAGGGAGAAAAAGTGATTTAGGGTTTTATTGGTTTTGTATTTATACTAATAGAATCCTAATTATAGTCAAACTTTGTTTCCTTTTTTTCTTTTCTTTAAAACCGGTCGAACACCCCCTTTATTTATATATTTTTTATTTTTTTTATTTAATTATTAATTTACTAATTATCGTTATTACCTTAAGTTTTCATAAAAACCTAAGCTAATTTGGGTAAACCTTTCTACATAAACGCTACTTACTAACTTTCTAAAAATAACTTTTCATTTCATATATTTAGAAAGTCTTCTATAAATATCCAAATTTCACTCACTACACTTATTACCAACATGATGCGTTTCCCATAAACGCTTAACACAAAATCATCCAACTATTGACGTAGCATTGAATGCAATACGCCATTCCATTCCATTATCACTATATGTGAACAAATGGAATACTCATTACCAAACATAAACGCACTTAAAATGAGATGATCATTCACCTCAAAATGATATCATACACCTACTCAAACCACTTAGCACACATATATAACACATAGCACACAAGAATCACACAAAAAGAATACTTAGCCATCTCTAAAGGTATCACTAACCTGATTAAATCATAGATGTTACAATGCACTGGGATTTCGTGATAGGTTAGGATAACCGTCATACATATCAATTGTTTAGGATATGTGTGGAGTCAAGTTAGGATAAGTGTTGATGTCATGTTAGGATAAGTATTTGCGTTTATATGAGATTATCTCATAAGCGTCTATTTAAAGGAGAGTAATATAAGGCTTATTTGTGTTTATATGAGATTACCTCACCTAAAAATTATAATTATATACCTCATAAGCCGATGTTAGGATAATTATCATTTTCTATGTGTCATTATATGACATTTATTTTGTTGTGTCGTATGGTTTATGAAAACTTCAAAAAGGTTAACGAGTTAAGTCTTAAGTCATTAGCTTGAGCTTACGAGGTATATAATCATAAGTTCTAGGTGATAAGTTAGAAGCTTTGAAATAGAGCTTATTCATTTTTCTAATATTTTATAAGCCTATAAGCCAGACAAATACGCTAAAACAATACCCGTAAGCTTATGAAATATATTAATGGTTTTGAAATCATTACCATCAACTAGTTTTGAAATGGTTACCATCATTTAATATAAGGCGGTTATACACTTATAATTAGTGTATTCAACTCTTAATGCATATCCAAAATACTTACGGTGTGTTTGGTTTGTAGAAGGTAATCACTATGGGTATGAAAATGGTAAGGGGTTTGTAGACTCACCACTCTTGGTGGGTATAGAATATGGCTACATTTATGGGTTTCATTCCCATTTTGATGATTAAATCCATGAACCAAACAATTACATTAGGAATGAAAGTCATTCTGTTAGCCCTAAAAATGTGAAAGACTAATACGGAATTACATTAGTTCCCTACGCATGACACGTAGGGACTAAATATGTTAAGAGAGATAAGTTAGTAACGTCATGGCCTATATATACCCTCCTAGAATTCACTAGGAGGGTGAGGATAATCAATTTCTTGTAATAAGTGTCTGTGTTTTTCTCCTTTCTCTCTCAAGTAACACTCACACTCTTCCCATCTTTTCTATCTAATCTAATATGGCTCTCTTTCACTTTTAACATCTTCGATCTTTGGATCGTTCTATGTTAGTGAATAATACATGTTAACACATTCCTTCAACAAACATCCATTAGGATATGTTTGGTGGAACGAGCGGTGGTAGTTAGCAATAGCAGTTAGTAGTGATTGTTTGTTTTACTAAAACGAGTTTAGTAGTATAGCTGTAATTATAAAAGTAGCATTTAAATAAAAAAAAATGATAAATGCCAAATTTTAAATGTTAAATGCTTGAGAAATGGGAATTTAGAAAAGTAGCATTTAAACAAAACAAAAATGTTAAATGTTTGTTGCCAAACAAGCTTTAATATTCAAATATTAAATGCTAAATGCTTAAAAATGCTCTAAAAAGCTTGTCACCAAACATTCCCTTAAACGAAGGACTATGTGTCTATGTTTGTCAAGAACCTAACTCAAATAACTTTTTCCTTTATGAGAGGGTTACATTATGCTTGTCAAGAATGCAAGCCATCTCGTCTACAAGAAGTTCCACAAGGAAAACTCTTAATCCTATTTGAACCACAGTTGGAGATACGATGAGGTGATGGTGATTAATAGGTATATGTGGAAAAGATGGAGCATGCTTGAAAGGGTGCTTAGTCTTTAATTCCTCAAGAGTATCATCGTTATAAGGAGCAACACTTAAAGAGGAAAGAACTCTAATTACCGTAGTATAATGTCTATCATAAATCTTCCTCTTACACTGCTTGATATTCCACTCACATAAATCAAGGTCTTACTCATCAACATTTAACAAAGGATGGGAGAACTCGGCCAAAGTCTCCCTCACAAGATAAAAACTACCACCTGTCATACTCCAAGATCGAATGGCATTGATGATACTCTCTTCCTGGCCTTGACGCTTAATAGCAAGCTTGAACTCAAGATTTCTCATTGGGCAAACGGTTTTAAGGAGACAAAAAGGAAAGACTAACAAACTAACCCAGTAGGAGATATCATCAGGCATGCATATCACCTTATCAAGAGCTCATTTCAAGACCTGGGAAAACCCCAAATGACACTTGGGCGGGATGGATTTGAGAGTGCGCAACCCCATTGAAAACAAACTATTAAGAAGATCAAAAGTAAAACCATCATGTTGATTGTGCAACAAATCGTCAACATGATCAGGTTGCTCAAAGCAAGAAGGAACTTGGGGCATTATAAGGCCACAAAGCATGTACTGAAAAACACCATCACCACATTAGGGAGTGGCACCAAATCAGAGCCCTTGTCGTGACGAAACTTAGGGGGTTCTTGGTTCAAAGTGAGGAATGGGAATATCAAAGGCAAAAGGAATACAATGGAATATAATGAGCAATCCATTGCATTAAATCTTGCATGGTCTTTTCTATTTTAAGTACAACCATAAACATGAAGCAACAATAAAACTAAAATCCAACAACACCAAACTATAGTAAAACTATCGTCAAACATTATTAAATGTAGCACAAACATTAACAATAATTCAATAATCGTCGACTAGCAACAACAAACATCAAAATTTATGTTGTTTTCTAAGTTCTTTTGTTTATTTATTTAATTAAAGTTAAAATGTACGTAACTTTCATTTGACATGTTTTGGGTTGCTTTATAAACCAAATGTCTATGAAAGTATAAAAATAAATTTTGAGCAAAGTGGGCAATGTGACAAAGCAAGTCACATGTCAATCGAAAAAATCCTGAAAATACTGTTTGTCGAGACATATGAGAAAAAGTAAACAAACTAATTTAGTAATAAAAAAAACAAAAAAATAAAAAAAATTATTGGTTGCAATTTTAGTCGTGGGTTGGGGAAGCAAATGTTATTAATTTTTCATTCCCCTCAATTTGTTGAGGAATGGTGTATTACCCACTATTAGGTAATGGGCCATTATATTCCTTTTAACCAGCCTCAATTATTCATTATCTTACCCATTTCCTACCCCTTATACCATCCAACCAAGCATGCCCTTAGTCTGAAGGATATGTGTTTTGAAACAAACCTCGTATAACCAAATCCCCATATGCTTAAAGGTTACCTCAGTTATCTCAAAAGCAACCAAATGAGCAAGAAGATAGTGTTTTGTGATAGCTTGTGCCTCACCATTTCAATGTTGATCACAAAGGTGCGTGATCATAGAATTCTAGATAAGCCCATATCCACCACCATCGTGACACCCACTAAGACCCACAAAAGGACAATAGAATCACAAAACCGTCATAGGAAGGAGAGAGAGCATGTCACCACGATACCAACACTGTTTTGAAGATGCTAACGAAACCCGAAAACTAATTGTAACCAAACGTGCTCAGAACTGTATAACTGTTATGAATAAGTAAAACTGTTTTGAGGAAACCAAACACCCACACAACAAACAAAATCCTAACACTATTTAAATGCTCGAAACCAAACCCGCTCAAAACCGTATAACTGCTATGAAGAAGAAAAACTATTTTTAGGAAGCCAAACTGTTGGGGCAACATTTACTAAGATCTCCTTTATGTTTTAACGATGACAAATAAACATTCGCAACACTTAAAATAAGAAACGATAGGCAAAATCCTTAAAACAAAAATATTTCCTCTAGCGCGCTGGTCACACGCCAGCACGTGGCTAGCGCGTCACACTCAAATTTCGTTTTACGAAATTTTGCTCGTCGACTTTCCTCTTACCCGACACATGTGGATCTTTCAATAAAGGTATGTACATGATACTTGAGCAATTGAAAACACTCAAAATGAGGTTTAGACTTAGAGATGAGATAAAAAAAAGTCCTCTTATTTTCAACAAAACATAACTCATTTCCTTTATCAAACGCCTCTAGCCAAGGCCGAAACTTCTTTTCTAAACCTAGCATAATCATACTTTCAACATACCATCAAACGAAAGTATTCATTTGACCATAATCTGAATTTATGTTGTCTCTAATCACGTAACGGGGTTTACTCCCTTATTGGTTGATGCATAATTTCTTTTAAATAAAACTACGTTAGGTTTTACATTTATAAAACCCTAACTACCTTGACTACGCACTAAAGACCAGTGTACGCTATCGTGTATAATGTAGTGATTGGTAAGTACGGGTGTCGACCCAAAGAACGGTTTGTGTCTCTAATCATCTAATTGATTTTATTATTCTACCTAAGAAAGTAGGAAAGAAAACATGTTTGAGTATTTGAGATTATTGTTTATTTGTTTTGGTGGTAAGCCTAGCTTGTCGAAAAGGGATTTGGAATAGTGGTGAACAACTAGAAAGGAAGAACGCAATTAATTACTATGATCTCTAGTGCAATGTCTTATCGTAATCTTAAAATTCCTCATATAGTTAATTGTTAACCTAACCGCGACTCGAATGCAGGTCGCGCCTTCTACCAGAGTGATTGAACAATGGTAAAAGCTTACTTCTTTATGAGAGTAAGGGCCAAAGCTGAATTATAATTAAAACGGTGCTAAAGCTGCAAAATACTTAAATTTAGTTCCAAGATCAAGAGACCGATGTCATAGGTATACATCGAACCTCCAATGTATATTGATACTACGACTGGAGAATTGAGAACATCCAGGTGAAGTGGGTAACTTTGCACTTAGCGTTCTCGAAATCCATATCTAAGACTAACATCAACTTTAGTCTTGATGAATGAATTGATTCATCGTCTATTTATACAATTTAATAACTTTCAGTCTTGAACGAGATTGGCCCCTGGTCTTTGTAATGTATTTGTAAATAGAATTGAAACTTCATGCATTCTTCGCAACTTTAGTCCATGTGATTTTACGGCGTAACCAAATACACGGTTATGCCGTAACCTTCTTGACACGTCTTTCCTTCTTTAAGAGATATTTTGGTTATGGCGTAATTAATAATCGCGTTGCGCTGTAACCCTTAGTCAATCATCGAAATCTTTTCCATAATAAACGATTACGGCGTAACTATATATGATGTTACGCCGTAAAGCCTCTTCAGCTCCGAATCTTTGTATTAATAAAGTGATCTTCCAAATCTTCGTAATAAATATGTGATTACGGCGTAACTCCTACGGGATGTTACGCCGTAACATCTTCTAAGCTTCTAATTCGGCATCAATAATTATTAAAAATATAGTACCCATACTAAATAATATAGTAGTGGTACTATTCTTCATATTGGCATTCGAGCTACATCCTGTGAAATTTAGTAGCTCTCCATAAATTTTAGTACCTCTACTAAATAAATTAGTATTGGCACTAAATTCACCATTTTTCGCCATTTTCAGTTCCATTGCCTTAATTTACCTGAATTCACAAAATAATTGAAATAAATATCGAATTCATATAAAAGTGATATAAAGCAAGGCAATAAACGCGCTTATTACATAAATGAGTTTCTTTCAATAGCTTACATAATCTTCGTGATAAATAACTAATTACGGTGCAACCCAAAGACGTTTACGCCGTAATCTCTTCATCGGCAACGTTACGGTGTAACCATAGTGTCGATTACGTCGTAACACATGTATAATGCGGATTTTGATATAAAAAGCCGTTTTTCGCATCTTTTCTGTTCAATTGCCCAAATTACCTAAAATACAAAATACTAACGAATTAAGTACCAATATGATATAAATCAATGCAATAAACGTGGGAATTTGATATGAAAAGTATTAAATATTTGATGTTAGCAAATATTCCCCACTTGATTTCTTGTGGCCCTCAAGTAGAACCTTTTAATTAAATGTATTACTCAAAAAAGTTATCTCTCTAGTTATCCTAGGAAGATATGAAGTTAAAAAACTTACCTATGCTGAAAAAATTCCAAACCAAGCACTCACAAGGAAAACGAATCAAAATATAATCTACTAATCTATTTGTTTCATTTTTGGTGATCACTCAACTGCTCAGTCATGGCGAGTATTCTATCATAAGCTTGGCGAGGATACTAAGCTTCACCACTAGAGTCTAGATGCAACTGTTTAAAAAAAGCAAATGGGTTGACACAACACAGGCTTACGAGGTAAATCATCCTCTAGGAGAATGATATATGGTATGATACAGACATGGGATGCAAATTTAATGGGTGTTAAGTAAAAACAGAAAACAAAATAGTTTCCTAAGTCCTTAATCTCCCGGTAACTGGTCGCATTCAAATCCCATATGGTGAAAACAATGGTCAAGAGTCAAGGGGTCTTCATAATACACGAGTTAATGCATATGAAATATAGTGAAATGCCTCATAATCTCCATAACTTAAGCAAAAAAGACGCATTAACTCGGCCTTCATCATCAATGAAAAAGAATTATGTGCTAAATAGTTTTAAAAATTTTACGCCAATTTAGCACATAATTTCACCAATTACCTCATTTCTATCTCCCTTCCCCCACTTGAGATGTACAATGCCCTCATTGTACATATAGACTTATAATAGAAATGAAATCAAAAGATGAAAGGTCGATTATTTAGGTAGATTAATCATAAGAGAAAGATTAATTAAAAAGGGAAAAAGAAGGGGTTGGTGACACATGAGTTGGAGGGATACGGGTTGGAGGTATGAGACGGGTTAGAAGAAAGTGAATGAAGTTGATTTCATTTCTCTAGGAGTGGAATTGGTGTCTAGAAAACTTGCAACAATGACAAAAGCTTGAGTGAAATTCAACTTGAGCATGAGAAGGATGATGAATTTGTTGTGGTGGTGGTGAAGGTGGTGCATGAATGTAGGCATTGGATGGATTGGTGTGTGAATCAAGGATGGTGGAGATGTTGTGGAGTTGATTGATCATTTGATCTCTTAAGGGATTGTATGATGGTGGTGAAGGAGATTGTAAGTAGACTCTTGGAGGAAGAGAAGGTGAGTAATTTTGGAAAGGAGGTGATGATTTTAGAGTGGATGTTTTGCGTTTCTAAACTTGTCTAACCGACATTCTTGGTTTTCTAGAGAAGTTGGAATGGTGGTTTGAGCAAGACATTGATGAAGAAGAAGAATAGGATGAAGAAGGTGATGGTGGTAGTAAGGTGTGAGAGTTTCATGATTTAAATAATGCAAATGGCAACATGGCAAAGCATGGTGTGGATGGAAGAGGATGCCAAAGATGGTTTAGCCAAACAGGGAAATGACATCTTGAGGATGTAGGTAGGAGGGTCAAAGATACAGAAAAAGAGGTAAACTCAAAATTTTCTTTCCCTCCTGTTGGCGGTCCCATATTACCAGGTGGTCCCAAATATATTGGGGGGCCACAGGGTATTTAAAGGGGCCGTTTTCTGGAAGAATGAATATTTCCAGTTTTTCCTTTTTCTTAAGTCCAGTGATTTCGGCATCTACCAAATTTAAGAAACCACTAATTCAAGCAATAATATGTAGTCCTAAACTAGCATGCACATCATTTAGCAAATAGTGTCATTGTTCGCATGTCACATTCATAATCATTTTGCTAATCATAGAGCGTTGATAAAGTGGGGAAAATCATCCAAGTCAAATGCAATTGTCACTTGCCATTACTAGTCCTAATAATAGAAGGATATAATGTATTAATCAAGAAAGATAATAATAATAATAATAGTTTCTTAGTAGTTGCCCCAACATGTTCACTTCCGTTTTCCACCCATCATGTTCTTGAGAGCTTGTCCAATTGACCTTAACCCTTCCCGGTAAGCATCTCGTTGTTGTGTTTGAAGATTAATAGTTTTGGAGAGATGGGTATTCAAGTAATGACTTTCATGAGGAGGGTTATGATGGACTCTAGAAACAACATTGGACGATGAGGAGATATTTTAGGACGGAGATGAGGAGTTAGAATGAAATGATTCATCATCATATTCATCAATGGGATCATCCAACGGATGAGATGAGGATGGATGATTTAGAGTGGTGGAGGAGGAGCTAGCATTTGACTCACGAGGTCTTTTCTTGCCATGATCCGATCGCATCTTTCGCTCATAGTGAGGAGCGAGGGGATGCATGACTCGATCATGTGAGATATATATATTAATTACTAGCTCAGGAAAGACGGACACAACTTGTTTGAACAATCTAGTCAAAAGCATTCCGTAAGGCAAGAGTTCCTTAGGTTTGCTTCGAGTCTTTTCCATTCTTTTGAGAACAAAGAATGCTACATTGTATCGAGTGGAGGTTTCAATTCAATAAAGCATATGACAAAGACAAGCGGAGACATGATCCTTATGACCTCCTAGACAAATGGCATTTTCACCAATGATATCAACCCATGGTTTCATATGAGGTTGAATTTCAAAGGTTTTTTTTTTTTTTTTTTTTTTTTGAATTTCTTGAGTTAAGATTTCATTATTACTTGACTCAGGAATAAAATTTTAAGGTTCAAGCAATGCCCAAACTATTTTTGGTGTTTCAGACCTAAATACGCCGTAACAAGCACTACCAAGTCACACCATATCCAAGTCTGAAACGGTTTTTTTATTTTTTATTTTTCACACACATTACGCCATAACCATATGACTGGTTACGCTATAACAACAGTCAATCGTTCATGCAAACACTCAGAAAAGGGAGAAGAACAGAAGGTTCAAGCACACATACAAGCACAAACAAACACACACAAATCAATCAAACAATCAAAAATAGCAAAAACCGTTCCCCGACAACGGCGCCAAAAACTTGATGCGTAATTTCTTTTAAATAAAACTACGTCACGTTTTACATTTATAAAACCCTAACTACCTCGACTATTCCTACGCACTAAAGAGCAATGTACCCTATCGCGTATAGTGTAGTGATTGGTAAGTACGGGTGTCGACCCAAAGAACGGTTTGTGTCTCTAATCATCTAATTGATTTTATTATTCTACCTAAGAAAGCAGGAAAGAAAACATGTTTGAGTATTTGAGATTATTGTTTAGTTGTTTTGGTGGTAAGCCTAGCTTGTCGAAAAGGGATTTGGAATAGTGGTGAACAACTAGAAAGGAAGAACGTAATTAATTACTATGATCTCTAGTGCAATGTCTTATCGCAATCTTAAAATTCCTCATATGGTTAATTGTTAACCCAACCGCGACTCGAATGCAGGTCGCGCCTTCTACCAGAGTGATTGAACAATGGTAAAAGCTTGCTTCTTTACGAGAGTAAGGACCGAAGTTGAATTATAATTAAACTGGTGCTAAAGCTGCAAAATACTTAATTTTAGTTCCAAGATCAAGAGACCGATGTCATAGGTATACATCGAACCTCCAATGTATATGAATACTACGAATGGAGAATTAAGAACATCCATGTGAAGTGGGTAACTTTGCACTTAGCGTTCTCACAATCCAGATCTAAGAGTAACATCAAGATTATGCAACATAAAACTTAATAAAGAAAATGATAAAACAACGAGATCATAACATAATAATCATAAGATAATTAAAATAATTAAATGCCAAGAACAAATAATAAAACATAACTAATAAAAATAACATCAACAATTATATGGATGGAGCCAATAAGCCAAAATAATATAATTAAATTGACAACAAAAAGTTGAAGTATAATTACAAGTTGTGCGAAATTAATGCTCTCGATCCCCTAGTCGAACGCCATATACTACTGCTCGAACTACCTTTTTCTCTTTTCTTGTATTGCGGCTAAACTACCCAGACGAATGATGAATGAATTGATTCATCATCTATTTATACAATTTAATAACTTTGAGTCTTGAACGAGATTGGCCCCTGGTCTTTGTAATGTATTTGTAAATATAATTAAAACATCATGCATTCTTCGCAACTTTAGTCCCTGTGATTTTACGGCGTAACCAAATACACGGTTACACCGTAACCTTCTTGACGCGTCTTTCCTTCTTTAAGAAATATTTTGGTTACGGCGTAATTAATAATCGCGTGGCGTCGTAACCCTTAGTCAATCATCGAAATCTTTTCCATAATAAACGATTATGGCGTAACTATATATGATGTTACTCCGTAAAGCCTCGTTAGCACCGAATCTTTGTATTAATAAAGTGATCTTCCAAATCTTCGTAATAAATATGTGATTACGACGTAACTCCTACGGGACGTTACGCCGTAACATCTTCTAAGCTTCTAATTCAGCATCAATAATTATTAAAAATATAGTACCCCTACTAGATAATATAGTAGTGGTACTATTCTTCATATTGGCATTCGAGCTACATCCTGTAGAAATTTAGTAGCTCTCCATAAATTTTTGTACCTCTACTAAATAAATTAGTATTGGCACTAAATTCGCCATTTTCCGTTCCATTGCCTTAATTTACCTGAATTCACAAAATAATTGAAATAAATATCGAATTCATATAAAAGTGTAAAGCAAGGCAATAAACGCGGGAATTTGAAATAAAAAAGTATTAAATATTTGATGTTATCATTGGTCAAACTAAGTCAAAGGTCACTTTGCGTGAATGCATCCTTTCCCTTTACGGGATGTACTTTACTTGAGGTGCAAAGCACTTAGCTTGTTTGCATCAAGATGATTAGTGATCATATCCATTGTTGATAATCATGGATTAGGTCTTAATGACTATTTGAGTTTGTGGTTGGTATGTGTGTAATTACACATACCTTTTACTCAATAAAACGACCCTAAACGACCAAAAACGCATACAATAATGCCATAAATATGCTTGTTTTTGTGTTTGTACTGTGCAAGTACCGGATATCTCACTAAAAGATAAAAACAAAGCCAAACAGGACAAAACTGAGCACGGAATTGGAAAGAGCATGAAAAACCGAGGCCAAAGGTACAAAAGGATTAAAAACGGAGCTAAAACGGACATTTCCGGATCGACTCGACAACGTTTGTGCATTTAATAAAGTCAAGAAGAAGTCAAAGTCAACCCCGGGATACAGCATTGGAAAGGGCATCAAAAACCGAACCCGAAAACCTAAATTGTCAAAAGTGGGCCCACCCGTACATAAGCCCAAAATACTAAACCCACTTTTTAATACATAAGCCCAAAATCCCAATTCCTTTTTTTTAACATACCCGGCCCATTACTTAGCCCAAAACCAAACCCAAGCTACTTAACAACTGTTACCCATTACACCCTTACACCGTTAGTCCCTTAAGGACTGACGGTGCAATCATTTACAAACTACAAGGGCTTAACTTGCCAAACAAAGGACTAAATTTGCAAGATCACTATAAACCTTGAGGGACTAAATTTGCCCATTCCCCAAACTTTCACCCTTGCTCACCCTTATAACTCATTTTTTCTTCCCGCCAAACACAAACTCATCCATCCCTGTCACCATCACCCTCGACCACCACACACAACCTGCCAAACCACCAACCCCACAACCCATGTACTTCATAAGGCCCCCCCCCCTTTTCACATGCTTGCCAGACACGTTGGCAATCCCAAGGAATTTGATTGGTGGATAGAAATCAAGGGCTAGGATTTAGAGCTTGGAGAGCAAGAAGGATGGATAGCCAGGATGAAGCTTTGAGCTCTCTCACAACAAAAACACAAGAAACACACAATGGGAACCTTGGCTTCTTATAAAAAGAAAGAAGACAGAAGACAGAAACAATGAGTATAACCAGGAGTAGTGTAGCATAACTTAAGGTAGCTTAATTTTATGTTTTCAAGTTTTTAAATACTGTAATTTACTTTTAATGTCATGTAACTTTTATTTTATGAATGAAAATTTTTATTACAAGTCTTTTTTATAAAAACTGTCTTTTATGCTTTTGTATCTGCTCATTTGATTGTCCTAGCTTAAGTATGTTTAAATTTTGTTAAAACCTGATTCTTGATGCTTATTTAGTTCTTATTTAGTCTGGTATTCAAACAATCTTACTTTCAAAATCAATTTTCAGTTTTAAAATGCTTATAACTAATTTAAAGGGGTGTTTCGGTCAAGCCTATAAAACGGGTAAAAAGGGTTATAAAACCATTTTGGGTCATTAGGCTAGTTTAAGCAACCTATTTTAAGGTATTTTGATAAGTTTTTATACATCACTCAAGTTAAGAATTAGTTTTAAAGTATTTTAGAGTAGTTGTCCAAATCTGTAGTTTTAATATTCTCTTAACTATTATATTTTGATTGTTGTTAAAAAGTTGTTTTCAAGAGTTGGTTTATGCTTCATCTTGAGTAAAAATGCAGTAGGAAGAGTAGTGGTTATGTGTGCATTGTCTTTGTGGTTTTGATTTATAAAATCTGTCAAGCCTACTATGAAGCCTTAAAAGTCATCTTTTAATCTTAGACTTCAGATAGTAAATTTAGGATTTAAGTTTTAAAAATTGGTTTACAAGTAGTTTAATAGGTAATCTTAATCTGTCTCAGCTAGGTTTTACATTTAGTCTTAGTTTGCTAGCTTATTTTTAAGCCCCAAAAGTGTTCCTTGTAGGCTGTTTTTAGCATTGTTGGCCAAACTGCTTATCTGTTTTTCTTAACTGTTTATCTGCTTATGTCCTTTGCTTTTTGCTTGCATATGCTTATTAGATGTTGCTCATTATCTGTTTCAGCTTATTTACTTTTACATTTTGCTTATTAGTCATTAAAAAGCCAACAGTTTAAGCCTTTAAGCCCTTAATTATATAGCATTCTGTCTTGACCTTTTAAGCCTTTTCTAGTTCATTGTAGTTGCTTGTTTTGTATCTTTATGCTTATTAGGTTTAGGGGTTAAGTTAGTTTTCAGCTTATTGCAATTTTTAGTGCTTATTGAGTTCTCAAAAATCCAAATCAATGGCCATTTAGCATGTTTTTCCTTTTAAAAGCCTATTGTCTACCTGTTTTTTAAGTGCTTTGCAGCCTACATTGTTTGCTTATTTTCATTGAGAGAGCTTATTAGGTCTAGGGGATAGGCTGTTCACAGCTTATTTACTTGTCTTATTGCTTATTAAGTTTAAATCAAGCCAACTGCCTTAGCTTTAGGACTTAGTTAAAAAAAATGAACCTGCCTACTTTTCTTAGCTTATTTCCCAGCTTATTTTAGCTTTTCACAAAAAGTCATTTTTTTAATTTTGTTTATTTTTGTCTGTTTTATAAATTTGCAAAAAGAAAAAGTAAAAAAAAAATGTTTAAAAAAAAAGTAAGGCATGGGGTTTGAACCCATGACCTCTCCCTTTATACCAAACGTCCCACAACACACCACACACAACCATTCGCCCTAGGGTCTTTTTCAGTTAATATTTACCTTGTTTTATCTATATAGTCCTTTTAGCCTTTTTTTTGCTTATAAGCTGTTTTCAGCTGATTTATCAGCTTATTTGATAAGCTGTTTTCAAAATTTTATTTTTCTTAAATTCTGCATACTTTAAAGTACTTTACATGAATTTTTCATATTTTCCCATTTTATTTACTATTTTTAATGAATTTTTCTTTTTAAAACTGTATTTAAATCATAATAAATAAAATAAAAGTCAAAAAAATATAATTCTTTTTTTTAAAATTCTCTTTTATCAATTAGGAACTAGGAAAAATAAATTTGTTTTCGTAGAGGTAAAATTGTGAAATTTGATTTTTTAAAGAACGACATTAAAATCCCGTTCTCGTTTTCGCGTTTTAAGCTTAATTTACTTTCGTTTTCGGTCTAGTTTTCTTTGTTCTTACTTTTTAGTCACTTAGGGTTTATTAAAAGTTAAAAAATCATTTTAGGGTTTAAATTTAATAAATTAGGTTTTTAGTCGCGTTCGTTTTTAATTTCCGTTAACGTTTTCGTGTTTTAACTTTTATTGCCTTTATACTAATGCTCCCGTAGACTTAGGATTTCCTTTTATGCATTATTTATGCTTCCCGTAGAATTTTAGGATGTTCATTTGCCTTTTTATGCTTTCCTGTAGTTTTAGGTTTAAATTCTCGTGCCTATTTATGTTTTTCTCGTAGTTTTAAGCTTACCTTAGTTTAATTGCACCAATTTCCCGTAGTTTTAGAAAACCCAATCTAATCTTTGTTATTCAAGCATCCAAAAGTCAAACCAAATATGTAACCGTCAATTTCACGCCTCGTTGGGAGAACGACCCGGGTCCGGTTTTAAACTTTGTGGATAACGAAGTGAGAGACCGATACTTCCGGTTACTATACTACTACTATTGATATTATCCTATTTATTATATATTTATATATTTATTTATATTTATATATAGTAAAGGAGACTTGTCAATTTTTGGCGCCGCTGCCGGGGAGGTGTGTTGCGACAATATCGTTACGGTTTGACGATTAGTGACTTGAAGACCCTTCCTCGTGAAGTTATTGTTTTTCGTTTGTGAATATTTTCTTTTATTTATAAAAATACAAAAATACAAAAATATTTTTCATTTTATTTTATTAGTATATATATAAGATAAAAACAAGAAAAACAAAAAAATTAAAAACATTTTCCTTAAATAAGAATAAAAAAGCATCATAAATATAATGCTTTCAACTGAAGCATTATCATAATAAGTTCCCAAACCAAAGATTTAAAACTTGCCTTTGTGTCACTTGTGAAATACGGCTCACCTTTGATTGATAAACAAACTATAAGAGGGGTATAAGGAGGGTTGTTCCGAGGAACTACGACCCGAAAGGAGAAGGTTTTTAATAGCTTCGCGCTTTCCTGCTCCTCCGCTCCTTTGTGCGTTTTTCTTTTAAAGAGCTACCGTGAAGCAAGTTGATTATCGGTTTAAGTTATTCAATCTCGTTTTGTCCGTTAATAAAATATGATGTTTAAAAAAAATTCGAAAAACCAAAAATAATCTCCTTTAACCTTTTTTCCAATTAATTCTTTTTTCTTATCCCTTTATTTTTAATTCTTATGGCGTCACTCGATCGTCGTTTGAATCCTCTTTACGCGATTAAAGAATGCTCGTCTTGTGGAGCTTTGTACACTTCAGACTATTGTTGTTCTAAAGGGGGTCTTGAAGACAAGATTCTTGTTCCTAAAACACCCGACTCGTCTCAACGACCCCCTCAGGATTGTGTGAAGTGTGGAAACCCGGTTGAAGGTCCAAATTGTCAAGGATGTGCTCTATGGCGAAAGAAATTAAAGGAAGTTTGGTTTACAATTTGTCATGAAAATGGAATTTACCAAGACCTTCTAAACACTTACGAGTCATCCGATGACGATACCAACGTTGTTAATGCTCCTCGAGAGCCATTCGTTGTCAAACAGGACCCCGGTGAAAATTCCTCGCAAAGTCCTCCACAAATTAACCACAATTGTTGTTACGAGTGTGGTGATTCGTTAGATGGAATCTTTTGTCAACGATGCACTTGTAAGTCTTGTGGGAAAGGTGCTCATATTGGTTATAATTGTCCACCGAAAGCTCCGATTATCTCTAATCCGGAACCATGCAATCAAACCATTGATGAGCTCCCACAAACTTTGCCAAGTTTTGATCCGACGTGCTATTCCGAAAAAGAAAATTCATTACCTTACGTTTCAAAACCTAACTTTGTTGATGATTCTCCTAACGTTTTCAACCCACCTCCACAACCTCCTATCTATTCTTGTGAATTTTGCGGGAACGATGCTCGTTATGGTCACTATTGTACACCTCAAGTTCCGTTTATCTATCCGGAACCGTGTTACAATCAAGACTTTAATTTCCCGCAAGATTTTCATGATTTTCAACAACAATATCTTTGTTGTGAAAATTGCAGGGGCCCGCATGAGCTGACACACTCTTTAATATATGGAATTATATAAATATTTATAAATATTTTACAAAGGAGGGTAGGAATCCAAGGATCTCAGTTAGTATCGGAAGTATGATTCCCCAGGTGTTATCCCGATGAGGAAAGCAATTGAAAGTCGAGAGTCGATTTGAGAATCGATGCTTGAATGGAAATAAGATTGATATTGGGATATCTAAAATACGAGAAAAAAAGACAAACAGCCTAAAAATTAAGGCAGAATAGCATTTTTTACTAAAAAGCAAAACGGGACCTACCGTGTCTACTAAAAAAAACCTACCTATTCAAAATAAACTAAATGAATTTACATTTAAGCTAACTACTGACTAACAGTAAGATTAAGAAAACTAGACTTAAAACGAGAGTTGATTGAGGTAAAAACCACGAAAAAAGTGAATGGGAATGAATGTTCTTTAAAAAGTGAAAATTTCCCAAATTAAACCCTTAAGATAGCTCAAACACTATTTTTCTAGATACTTATATGATAAAAGAATTTTTCTCACTAAAAGCATATATTTTTGATATTTTATAATTTTTATGAATTAAAAACAATTTTAAAGAAAATTAATATAACAATATAACATTTTATAAAAATTCTGATCAAATGTGTAAGAATAGTGTAAGTATTCACATGCAAGTGTTGTATGATAAGTATACTCATGAGAGTGACACTCTCATGTGTCATTTTCCAAGTTTACATGCACACATGGGTGAGGCTTTCAAAATAAGATGCCAAATCTTTAATTTAGAGTTCAAGTATACTTGTTGTTGTAGTTTAGGCGCCACATTTTGGCTAGGGAAAGGAGATGAACGAAATTTTTAGTAGTATGACACTAGAAATACGATAACTTGAGTTTACACGAAAAGATTTCGAGTTTCCGGGGTTCCGTTTGGTCTAAAACGCGAAAAACGCAATTTAAAGGATAAAACCCTAAAATTTATATCGGAAGTGATTAAAAATCACGAAACACTCAGGAAAGCTAATATAACACATATAATGCCTAAATTAATTTATAACCGATGCCGGAACGCGTCCGGTGACGTTTCTTAGTTTTTACGCAGTTTAGTTCCCCGGTAAACTGTCAGATTTAAACGTAACGTATAAAATTTAAAGTAGATGACCGGAGTGGGTCGGAATACTAACCGGGATTTTACGGGGTGTGACAAAATTCACACTAGAAAGCAAATATGCTCAAATAAGCTTATGGCAAAACCAAATAAGCTAAAATGAGCTTATACTAACCTAAATAGCTAAACTAAACATAAATAAGCAATTACAATAAGCAGATAAGCTAAAATAAAGAAATAAGCACTCATGGTGTAAACTGTTAACCAAACAGCCCCTTTAGGCACCTTTGAGCTTATTTTTCAATAAGTTAAAGGATCCTTATGGACTTTTGGCTTATTACCTAAAAAGTATACCTAGAATACTACTTAAAACAACTTTCAAGAAGCATTTTGAAAATCAAATAAGCAAAGAAAAAGCCTGATTAAAAAGCTACTTATTCTAACTTAACTATGTTTTTGATTTTTAAGTAAAGATGCAATAAGCTAAATCCTAACCTTATTAAGCTATGAAATGACTAAATATTAATCTAATAAGCTAATTTGAACAGAAATTTAGCAAAAACTAAAGGCTATAAGCTAGAGATCTAAAATAAGCACTTAAGCTAAAACTACAATCCAAACATACCAAACAACATCTTTAAGCTTATTTTTAAGCCCACAAACAGATCCTTATGATAATCTAGCCTATATTACTTTGAACCTTGGCCAAAAAGCTATATGAAACAGCTTTTACAAAACATTTTGAAATTCAATTACTCAATGAAAAAGTGGCTTGAAAACAGCTTATTGTACTTAGAACACTTAGTAACTTTTGGTTTTGAAAATGAACAATGCAAATTTTTAAGGCTAAAAACAGATATCAAAATAAGCTAATTATTGAAAAACAAGTTTAAACTAATGTAGAGTAACCTATAAGCTACTTGTAAACCTAATTTGAAAAGCTAAAAACCACTTTTACCTACTGAAAATTAAGATTAAAAATGGCTATTTTTTGTTTTTCTTATCTGACGCAATTGACACTTTAACTCTAAACCTTTGAAATTACTAGTGCAGACCTACAATCTAATTTCTAACATCTATAAATTATATAACTAAGAGTAAATAAAGCAAAACTTACAATTAAAACAGACTTGACCCTAAGATGCTAATGAAACTGATAAGAACTTATCAAATTCAACCTAGTAACTATCAACTTAAGGAAAACTAGACTAAACCTATTTAAACTTATTAATCCTACTCTTGTAAACCTAAATTTTGAGATTAAAAATGAAATTAAAGGACCAAATGGTCAATAGCAGTACTAACTCTCAGTTAGTACTGCTATGCCAAACATCCCTTTAACTAGATTATCTTAACAAATATCAAAACAAATCATGATTTTAATCTATAGACTTCAAATCCAGATATTCAAACTCACTAATTATCATCCAATAACAACATTTAAACATTAAAATCATATTTAACAACTATGATTAACACTATGCTAATATATTTTTGATTTTTAATGATTTTTAGCCGAAATATGAAAAACTATAATCTAAACTATTAAACTTAAAAATAGATAATCAAGCACATGTAATAAGCACAATAACACAATATTAAGCACAAATAAGCAAGATATAAGCTGAGAATAAGCAAATGTAATTTTAAGCTAAAACTTAAAAAGAAACTTGAACTTACAAGGAGCCTTTACGTAAACAAGGAAAATATGCTCGAGGAGCTACTCAACAGCTCTAGCTTATCTAGAAGACAATCTAGTAAAGTCCTATAAGCTCTTCCAAGGTAAGCTTATCATCCAATAGCAACCAAATCCATATTTAGCATAAGGTAAACTGATTTTAAATGTGTAAGTAGATTAATGATCAAATTTACTTCTATCTTAGCTTATAGACTAAGATGAGCTTTAGATGAGCTTACTAGAAGCTTATGAAACAGTAACAGCTTATTTAAACCATATTTTGCATATTAAGTAAAACGGATTAAAACTCAGTTTGATAAGTAAACTTGAACTTTTATTAATAAAAACATATTACAAAGCTTTTAAATGAAAATTACCAGTATTTAAATGACATTAAGGTGAAAATTACAATAAGCTACAAGCTAATTTTTACACTACTCCTAGTTAAAACTCTAAAACTACTCTCTAGAACATCCATGTGAGTGAGGATATGCTTGTATTTATAGCCTGAGAAGAAGCTTCTAGGTCTCCAAGTTTGTTAGACGCTCCCTTGATCTTGTCCCATGAATCATTCTAATCATTGGATCTATTTTCTCAACCGTTGGATTGATTTGATGAGCACACGGATTGCCAACGTGGCATTCCGTGTGTCAGATCCCTTTGTGCTTCTTTTGCACTAGATTTAGTGCAAAATCTCAATCATTGGAGTGTTTCTTTTATATATTCGCGTGTCCTTTCTTGTGCACTTGGACCAATAAGGAGCTTTTGTGACGACTAACTCTGCCACATCGTACCTTGTCACTTGAATTGTTGAGCCATATCATCAATTTGAATTAACCGTTCGATTTTAACTCAGGGTAACACGAAGATAATGATGAACAGTAAAAAGAAAACTCGCGCCTTTTTCTTTCTTTTAACTGTTTGTTTGACCACAGGGTTTGGGGGTTTGACTTTGGGTTTTTATTAAAAGAAATGGGCCGGGTGCATTTGGGCTTGGGTTATTTGAAAGGGTAACGGGTTATTGGTTTTATAAGAATTTAACGATCGTTATCTCTTTATTATAAAGGATATAACGGTGTTAGGGTTTTAGGGCTTTTTGTGAATTTGGTTTAACATTTAGGGTATTTGTGGTATTTTCAAAAGATTTTGTCTTTTTGTGGTTGACCAATGTTGACCAAGGGTTGACTTTGTTGACCATTGATAGCAATCTTCCGGCTCTTTTGCACTCTTTCCGTTCCTGTGTCCGTGTTTGTCCGTTTTCTTGTGATTTTTGCACTGTCCATACCTACACATTCACAAACAACAAAATACACAAATACAAGCATATTTTTGCATATTTTGATCATTTAAGGGCCATTTTGGATATAATAAGGATATGTGATTTCTCACATATCAAAATTCCCCAAACTAAGTGATTGTGTATCCTCACGCAATATTATATGCTCTAAAACTAAATACCTCAAAACTTCCCCAAACTAAATCTTTGAAAAGTAGCAAAGACTTTTGTGGGGAGAGTTAAAAAATCACAAGCTTTAAAACACCCCATTTTCCCATTTTAAAAAAAAATCCATTTTTTTTAAACTTAGAATATTCTGACTTTTGTTATTTCCATAACCGTTAGGGATCATAGAACAAGATGCATTTCGATCCGAGAATGCCCCAAAAAGGATAAATTCATCGTCCCCGACTTTTCACTTATCTAAACCAAGCTTAAAACGAAACCACAGCTAAATATCAGTTAAGATGCTAACACCACTCATATTTGTAAATTGTGAACTTTTCACTCCCGATAATTATTATATCTTAGGTGAATGTGCTATTTTGAATTTCAACCATGCATCAACGTTTTGAAAAATACTATGCTTCACGTTCCACCCGAGAATAATAAGTTTGAAGGCGAGATCATCCCATGTAGCGACTTTCATCTTGACACATCCCAACCTTGCGGCTAAGTGACCAGGTTTTGACACCCCACAGAGACTAGTATCGGGACTCACGGACCTTAGGTTTCAAAAACTCTCAGGTTTCCCGAATATACATAGCTTTAAAATAGAATAGTCAAAGTTTAAAAGCATATTTGAATTTAACAAAAAGAAATCTATTTATTAATTCAAACTTAATATTAAACATTTATGCAATTGTAACCCTCGACCTTTTAGAAGGCTGCAACATCGGTTGTGAGCCAGCAAGAGGCAGCAAACTTTTTTTAGTCTCGGATTTTTATTCTTACTATGGGCTTTCTTTAGAAGACTACCACATCGGTTGTGAGCCGGCACGAGGTAGTAAACTTTTATCAACCCACAACTTTTATTTAATTATATTTTCTATCATTTAATCATCATTTTTTTTGTATTACTTTATATAGAAGACTTCTTTTTGAAAAATTCAAGTATAAGTTTGAACTAAGACTAAATTTTTTGCTATACTCTACATAAAAGTTGTTGATTTAAGTTTAATCTCCAAAAACATCATGTATTATAAATCCGGTTAAGAGATTATGGGAGAAAAAACCACAAATTACATACACGAGCTCTTAAGATTTCCAAATAATCCTTGCTTAGCATCCAACTCATACTTAATTCTATCATTTTTCGTTCTTCGCGAATATCTGCGAACGCTTAGCCTAAAAGTTAAGGAACAAGCTAGAGCTAAACTCGCTCGATCAGGTCAAAATTTACTCTTATTTTACCCAGCAGGAAAGTCAAAATTTGTGACAAAACACTTATTTTATTTTTTGAAATTTTTTAAATTTTTATGGAAAAACGGGGTACGTGAGAACAACGACTGCAGGCATAATCAAATTAATAGATCCCCCCATACTAGAGTTAAACATTCTCCTCAATATTTTAAGAAGGGTCTCTACGTAAATCCTAAGCCGTTTATTAAGTATGCTTAAAGATAAACGTTAGTAGATAAGATTAGGATACCGGATTTCCCCAAACTAATTGCAAGCAAAGGCTAGGAAGCTCGAGTGGACCGGGACAAAACACCGAACACGAGAGTCTTCAGAAAATTTTGGGTAAATCCTACAAAAAATCACAAGCAAAAACAACAAGAAACGAAAGAGTACAAGCCTCCTCACATCACAATAGAAATAAGAATGAAAATAATGAAAGGATAAGCATGGGGTCCCTCCCACGAAGCGCTTGTTTAGGGTCACTAAGCTTGACCCAATCCCTGCATTTAGTTGTCCTTGGGGAAGGTTTGGAGATCCGGGACAACCAATTATGGTACGTCCCCTCCAAAGTAGTGCTTAATTCGATGACCATTCACCTTGAAATTTGGCCCGGAGTTTTGGGATAACTCAACGGTGCCATATGGAAAGACTTGGGAAATGGTGAACGGTCCGGACCAACGGGATTTTAATTTCCCTGAGAACATCTTCAATATAGAGTTAAAAAGGAGGACTTGATCACTGACGTTGAAAACGCGGTTTTTGATCTTTGAGTCATGGATCTTCTTTATTTTCTCTTTATAGATCAAAGAGTTCTCATAGGCATGATCACGAAGCTTATTTAATTCATTGAGTTAAACTTTACGATGATTACCCGCGGTCTCAAGGTCAAAGTTTGCATGCTTTAAGGCCTAGTAGGCTTTATGCTCGAGCTTGATCGGTAGATGACATGCCTTTACGTACACGAGTTTGTATGGGGTGCACCCGATGGGTGTTTTGTAAGCTGTACAGAAGGCCCAGAGTGCATCATCTAGTTTGTCCGACCAAGAGGCACGGTTTTCGCCTACCGTCCTTTCAAGAATTTATTTCAAGCCACGATTAGATACCTCAACTTGCCCACTTATTTGTGGGTGATACACGGTGGAGAGACGGTGAGTAACTCTATATCTAAGCATGACCTTTGCAAACTGATCATTGCAAAAATGGGTTTCGCGATCACTTATGATAGCACAAGGGGCACCGAATCGGGCGAAGAGAGATTTAAGAAATTTGCAAACAGCTCGGGCGTCGTTTGTGGGGAGCGCTTTCGCTTCAACCCATTTTGACAAGTAGTCGACCGCCACGAGTATATACTTGTTCCCTCGTGAAGACGGGAATAGCCCCATGAAATCTATGCCCTATACGTCAAAGATTTCACAAACTTGGATGGAATTTTGAGGCATTTCATCATGTTGCGAAATTTTTCCTTGACGCTGACAAGTGTCACATCGGGTGACCAAGTTATGGGCATCTTTGTAAATCATGGGCCAATATAATCCTGAGTCAAAAACTTTTTTGGCGGTGTAGTTGGCACCGTAATGTCCCCCGGTGGGTCCACTATGGCAAGCTGTGAGGATGTCAACAGCTTCTTGGCCTGCAACACACCGCCGGATCATTTGATCCGCACATATTTTGAACAAATAGGGGTCATCCCAAAAGTAATGTTTAACATCCTTGAAAAACTTGTTCTTTTGTTGAGACGACATCCCTTTAACAATGAAATTCCCCGCGTGGTAATTTGCATAATCGGCAAACCACGGGGTACTTGAGTCACTACGAGAAGTCACCATATTAAGTGTCTCGAGAGGAAAATTTTCATTCACCTCCTTTGGGTCGAGAACATTTTCATACGGGTTTTCTAATCGGGAAAGATGATCGGCCGCGAGGTTCTCGGCTCCTTTTGTGTCAATTACATTGAAATCGAACTCTTGAAGGAGGAGAACCCACCGGAGCAATCTCGCCTTGGAATCTTTTTTAGCAAAGAGATATTTTAGGGCAGAGTGATCCGTATACGATTTTGTTCAAGATGAGGTAAGACCGGAATTTTTCAAAGGCATACACCACGGCTAACATTTCTTTCTCCGTTGTGGTGTAATGCGATTCCGCCTCGTTCATTGTTTTACTAGCATAGTGTATAGGCCTAAAGTGTTTCTCATGACGTTGCCCCAAGACTGCACCTATGGCAAAGTCGCTTGCATCGCACATAAGCTCAAAGGGTAGGTCCTAGTCTAGAGCAATCAAGATTGGAGCTTCAGTAAGTTTTTTCTTTAATGTTTGAAAAGCTTGAATACAATCATTGAAGAAAATGAACGGAGTATTCTTCTTAAGAAGATGAGTCATCGGTCGAGAAATTCTGGAAAAATCCTTAATGAACTGTCAGTAGAAACCGGCATGACCGAGAAAACTCCGAACACCCTTAACGGTGGTGGGATGAGGTAACTTAGCAATCACGTCGATTTTGGCTTTATCAACTTCAATCCCTTTTTTGGAAATCTTATGGCCAAGGACAATGCCTTCTTTTACCATAAAATGACTCTTTTCCCAATTTAGACAAAGATTGGTGTCTTCACACCTTTGAAGCATCTTGTCTACATGAGAGAGGCAATTTTTGAATGAATTCCCAAAGACCAAAAAGTCGTCCATGAAGACTTCTATCATTTTTTTGATTATATTATGAAAGATAGCCATCATACACCTCTAGAACGTGCCCGGTGCATTGCATAAGCCAAAAGGCATGCGACGGTAGGCGAACGTTCCGTAAGGACACGTGAATGTTGTCTTTTCTTGATCATGAGGGTCGATGGGAATTTGAAAATAACCCGAGAAACCATCGAGAAAACAATAGTACTCGTTTCCCGCTAATCTCTCAAGCATTTGATCCATAAACGGTAGTGGAAAGTGGTCTTTACGAGTGGCTTCATTTAACTTTCGGTAGTCAATGCATACATGCCATCCCGTAACCAATCGAGTCGGAATCAATTCATTTTCATCATTTTCAACAACGGTAAAACCACCCTTTTTCGGTACGCAATATACGGGGCTTACCCAAGGACTATCCAAGATCGGGTAAATTAATCCAGCGTCAAGAAGTTTTTCAACCTCCTTTTTGATGACATCGTGGATTTTTGGATTCACTCGTCTTTGGTGTTGAACCGCCGGTTTGTAGTCCTCTTCCATAAGAATCTTGTGAGTATAAAATTCCGGGTTAATACCCTTGATGTCAGAGAGTTTCCAAGCAATGGCTCGCTTGTGTGACTTCAAAACCTTTATAAGAGCGGCTTTTTCCTCAATACTTAAGTCTTTAGCAATTATGATGGGCAACTTGTTGTCACCTTCCAAAAATACGTATTCGAGATGAGGAGGTAAGTCCTTAAGTTCGACCTCGAGAGGTTCATCAATTGAAGATTTATCAGTTTTAGCTTCACAAACTTTCAGTTCTTTTCGAATTTTAGGCAAATAGTTTCCTTGGTTAGGAGGAGGTGATGGATCATCATTGAGAAATGATTCAAGAAGTAGAATATCCCCTTCCGAATCATAGTAAGAGTCATCAACTTTCGGTAAAGTTGGATCATCTTCAAGAGCGAGAAAAGCATCAACTTCCTCAAGAAGAAAATCACTATCCCTAAAGGGAGTGAGAGTCGGAGAAGAGGTAGAAACGATTGGGTCATAGTAAGGAGTGGGATTGCCACTTGCGATCACATCGGAGAAACCGAGAACTTCTTGAGAATACTCCTCACAAGCCATTTCAATGACGTCGATTCGGTTCGCCGTCATATCATCGTAATTAGAAGAATATCTCGAAGTTTGGTCAAGATTGAATGTTATGGCTTCTTTCCCAACACGAAGAGTTAATTCTCCTTCGTAAACATCAATCAAAGCACGTCCGGTCTTTAAGAAGGATCTCCCGAGAATTAGGGGAACTCGGGGATCGGCATCAAAGTCTACGACTACAAAGTCGGCCGGGAATTTGAACTTTCCTACTTTTAGGTAGACATCTTCGGCGATACCGATCGGTTTGGTAATCGAACGGTCTGCAAGTTCAAGAGTCATACAAGTAGGAGTGAGCTCAGGAAGAGAAAGCTTTTTCCACACGGATAATGGCATGAGATTTATGCTAGCGCCAAGATCGGCCAAGGCTAAGCACTCATCCATTCCGGGAAAATCACACGGTATGAGAAATTTGCCGGGGTCTCCAAGTTTTTCGGGTAACTTGTTGAGGATGACCGCCGATACCGATCGGTTTGGTAATCGAATGGTCTGCAAGTTTAAAGGTCAGCGATACCGATCGGTTTGGTAATCGAACGGTCTGCAAGTTCAAGAGTTATACAAGTAGGAGTGAGCTCCGGAAGAGAAAGCTTTTTCCACATGGATAATGGCATGAGATTTATGCTAGCGCCAAGATCG